>PVLD010002986.1:0-152313 GCA_004027595.1 Dinomys branickii
CGCAGTCCTTGAAGCTGCTTTGATGTCTCTTGCTGGGCTGAGCTTCTTCCCGATTCATGAAAAACCGGTTAGAGCGCGCACTTAACTCACCCTGTGATCGTGCAGACAGGAGTGCCGTTCAGATGTTTTTCCCTGGATGGAGATTTTCCCCGACTCAGAAATCCCGCTGGCCGGTCGCTGTTGCTCCAGTTCGCGCAGCGCTGACTGCGGGGTGGGGTTCTGAGCGGGATCCCGGAGCGCGGCCCGGTTTGGTGCAGTTTGTCCCAGTAGCACGTTCTCTGTCGGGTTCAGGAGCTGAAGCCGTTCTTCCCTCCACACTCACTCTCTCGGCTGGTCGTCTTCTTCCCGGAAGTCCTTATTTCTGTCTTCATATTGTTATATTTCATTGTTTGGGTGGTAATCCTCTGGGAGGTTCTCTCTCTGCTGCCTACCCGGTCGCCATCTTCCCGGAAGTCTCTGAAAAAAGTGCTATTTTTGTAATTCTTTGTCTTTTATGCTTATTGTACGATCTCTAATCCATGTGGAGTTTATTTGCATGTAAATTGTGAGGCAATAATCTGATGAAACAATAATCTGGTGTAGCATGCTTTGACATGCTATTTTTAATGAACACAAATTAACATTGTGATAGCTGTTCTCCCACGTTTGCTTTAGCATCAGGTATGTTATACATAGACCAAAGTTTTAATGACTCATTGACAAGCTGCATGATTTAGGCCTTTAGTTTTGCTCTTCTAACTTTAATTTTTTTCTTTTCTAAGATCTTGACTTAATTTTATATATACAGAGAGATAGGAGTCGGTAGCTATGTGTATGTGTTTTTCATGTCTGGTGTTTTTGCTTTTAGGTTGATGAATTTTATTTAATTATTGGCCTTAGTGTTCTTATTTTGAGCACTTCATGACCAGTTTTGGGGTCTACTTTTGAAGATAAATTTAGTTAGTATATTTGTCCATTATCTCTTCCCTTTCAAAACTGATTAGGCTTGACAGCCCTAGTACTCCTGCTGCTCCAATGTGATGTAATTTTGGCATTTATTTGGAAGTAAAAATGGCATAGAAGGTTTATTTTTTTTCTGGAAATTCAATATGTACTCTGAGTGTTGGTGAAGGGCCAAGAGGTCTAAATGGCCCTGCTCGTGGGATTTCCCCGTATTCTTTCTCTTTTCCAAAGAATAAGGATCTATTATTTATCTAGTCTTTTGCTGTGTCCTCTAAATTCTTGGATGACATTCACAAGTAGCTTTTAAAGTCTGCTCTCCTCTTTAATGATAGTGATTCGAATTTGCATTCTAATGTGTCTCCTATGAGGAGAGCCTTAACCTTCACAACGTTTCATTATGAGAATTTATACACAGTAGTGTCCAATTCTTTGAACTTGTATTTTGCTTGTATATTACTTCTTCATGGTTCATTTATAGATTAACCACATGATCTTGGGTTTACTATGGCTTTTTTGTTTGTTTCATTTTTTATTTTTGCAAACTACCTTTTTTTTGGTAGGGGTCATTCTATGAAGGTAGGAATTTGGTCTAATTTCTTTTCCTCTCTTGAATATGTAAATCAATACCTAGCACAGAGTAATCACCTGGTAAATATTTTTGATTCACTGACCTATGTACCTTTGTTTCCAGGCATAACTTTTGATGAATGCCACATCATTAGAGTTAGCTATTTGTTTGACCTAGATACCATGACTGTAAATCTGAAACAACTCTGACAACTAGGATTCTTTTTGTTTTAAAACTTTATTATTGGAGTCTCAATCCTCAGAATGTTCAGGCCCAAACCTTTTGATGCCTCTGTGAGCCTCTTCCCCACACCCACCTTCACATCCATATTTGATTAGCTTTCAAATTTATTGATCCTACTTTTCAATATCTTCACAATGGTTCAGTTCTTTTGGTTCCTATTGTCTTAGTTCAGGATCTTGCTGCCTTTCACTTGGCTATGACAGTTCCTCTTAATTATTATCTCGGGCTTGGAAGGCCCTCCCTACTTCCCATTTTTGCCTAAGTCTATTTTAAAATAGTGACTGTGGTCAGTCACGGTGTGTCTGTAATGATCTCTTGTCATCCAGAGAGCACAAGCAAGACCCTTGAGCCTATTTTGCATACCTTTTGGAGTGTGCAGGGTTCCCATCATTATTTCCACTTCGATCGGTGCCCTGTTGTCCACATGGTTTTCCAGCCAGAGTAGCACCCTGTCCTTCTCAGTCACAGCCTGCAGTGTCTTTGCTGCTGACCTCTGTTTCGTCTCCATCCTCCAGTCACACAGCTTTCTCGCATTTGATCTTCTCCCATGACCTCTGCCACCATGTCCTTCCCAGCTGAGGCCTCTTCACTTTTTCTTGGCTTTGATATTCTTACCACTCATCACTTCCAAAATCACTTCTTAGTAAAACTTCCCATGCTCCCCCACTTCTGCTTTTCTACCTTGTACTCATTCAGACAGTATAGCATGATCATAACTTTGTGTCACGCTTCATTGTTATGCACGTAGTTTGAAGTGGTTTGATAAACTCTGAATGAAGGCAACTGGGCCACTCTGATTGCCATTGTGTCCCCCGTACACAGTACACTAAATATTGAATAAATAAACCCATCAATGTTTATAAAAGGCTTGTTTATGTTCCTTACCCGTCTTCTCTCAGAAACTATTCGACACTCCCAATTTGAATTCATCTCTCTTTGCTCCAATCAGCACACCTGCTACCTCTTCAGGAAGTGGTAGCTCCTACACAGTAGTTAAGTCAGGAAATTGGTCATGGTTGTGTTAATGGATGATCACTACCAGGAGGCTTTGTTTATAAGGGTCAGTAATAAAGGACTATAAAAGTTGAAATCTTTGTTCAATTAGAAATACTTGGAGTGACACCAAAATTTGGATCAGAAGCCCTTTTCAAATAGTGGCCTTTAATGATATGTTAGTTCTAGTCATTCAATTCAAAATGAGTATGCTGCCTGGGGGAGACTGGGATAGAATGTATGAGTTCAGCCACAAGCCATACCCACTGGTAGAATGCATGTCCTAGCGCTGGTGAGTCAATAAAATCATCGTTTTACATTCTAATTTGGCTTTTTTTTGCATGCCTAACTTGATAATCTTGTTAATGAATTCTAGCAGATAATGATAACCAGGAAATAGCAGAAATAATGATTAATGAGTCTGTGTTTATATTTTCAACCATATCCTACCTTGGGACATAAACCCTCCTGTCTTTGTTTATTTAAATCTGCTCTCACAAAGCTAAGTCAGTGAGCGAAGGCTGCAGTTCTGCTGCTCTAGTTTCTACTCACAGCAAAACAAGTTGTTCTTCAGCTTGGTTTTGCAAAGTTTCCATTTTGACTAATGGATGGTCTATTTCAAAACACTGTGTTGAAAGAGTGGTATCACACCAATAGTATTGAACTGCCACTGAGGTTTGGGGAGTTTCCTGGGGCCTCTACAAATTTGAAGTCATAGGAAAGTGAGCGAGGAAGAACCAGGAAAGCTGTCGTTATTCTCTATCCTGGAGCTGCCAAGGCGATTGGTATTCATGGGATCTTGCAAGTTCCCTGTGTTCTTACCTTAACCATTAATAGCGTTACAGGTACATTTTAATAAGGGAAAATGTATGCATTTGTCTTCCTTGCCCCTGAAGAATATGAGAATACTTCAAAGACGTCACTTTCCAGTCCTTAGAAGAATCTTGATGTCTGTAGGTGCTGAGAGATAGAAATTACTAGATTTGATAATGCGGCACTTTGGTTTTTTTTAGTTGTTTCTTTGATAAAGAGGAAGGTGCTGGAGATAGGTCCATGACTCTCCTTTTCCTGAAGGTAAGGCCCACAAGTGGGAAATGTGAAGCTCTAATGCTCTATAATAAACAGTTCAGGGCTTTGGGGCTTCAGGGAAATCTCTTGGTGGAAAGTCAGGATCAGAAAGAACAACAGTGAGGGCACTGACAGGTTCTGGGACTTTACTAACTCGCCCCTGTTTACTTTTGTGATTATTTCTAGTCTCCATCCTGATGACTAGGAAAGTGTTTAAAGTGCAAATCATTTGCAGGCAGTGAGGTAGATATGGTAGATTAATTCAACCACCCAACCAGTTTCTATTGTACTCTGTGCCAGGGGTACGTCCAGGACGGAGAACGGGGTGGTAAGAAAGATCTGTGTGGTCCCCGAGCTGACATCCTAATGTGGAGACAGACGATGAAGACAGTAAACAAAACAGATCGACTCTCAGGTTCTGCTAAGTACTACAGAGGGGATAAAAAGGAAGAAGGGTAGAAAATGTGAAAAGTGAGGGCTTTGATTTTGAATTTGGAAATCGAGAAATGCTTCACTGAGATCGTGATCTTTCAAGGTGCAAGAGAGGGACAGAGCTAACTGTGTGGTTGTCTGGAGGAAGTATATTCGAAGTAGAGAAACAGCAAGTTCAAAAGTGAGTTAGAGTAAGTTAGAAAGTAAAAGTATTGGCTGAAGGTGGATGAGAACTCAAGGGCTCAAGGCTGGCTACAGGCTGGGTCTGACTAGGAGAGTAAGAAAACAAATGCCGTGCTTTTCTATAAGGAAAAGCAGTCTTGGTTTTATTCTTACACAGGTGAGCCTTTTGGGGCTGTAGGAGAGCTATATAATATTTTGGGTTCTTGCAAAAATCTCACTTTTTGTGTTCTTGGGGTGTGTGTGTGATTGGGTCATTGTCCTTTTCTAAGCCAATCACTCTGTCTTAAATCCAGTTTACTTTTCTCTAAAATGAAGGAATTGCGTTCATGACATTTACAGTTATATCCTAATCTACACTGTATATCCTAATCTACATTTGAAAAATGCAGATTACTTTTATTTTTACTTTTTAAAAGATGTTTTTTATTTTGAAGAGATAAAAGCCCAAATTTCAAAACAAGATAATAGGAGGGTAGAAATGGTCAATACATTGCATGTTGCTATCTTTAGTCACTGAGTCCAAGATAGAGGCATTTAATTGTCCCAACAATTTTAGCACAAACTTTTCAATGAACTGAGAGAAATTAGTAGTATAACTATCTTAACTATCTTTATGTATGTGTATGTGTGTGTGTGTGTGTGTGTGTATATATATATATATATATTTTTTTTTTTTTTTAATTTTTGCTTTTCCCTTTCTTCTTTTCTCCTTTTCCCCATCACAGTTTCTCTTTCCTTTTGAACAGTTTCTTCCCATTTCAGGGTCTATTGTGCATTTTGGGTCTTATTTACTCTTCCAGCTTCTCACTCTAGGGAGACAATATGATGTTTATACATGTGTGTCTGGTTTATTTCACTTATGAGTATAGTCTGGAGTTGCATACATTTAACTATAAAAGTCTCCAGTTTAACCTTTTTTATGGCTCAGTAGCACTAAATTGTATAAAAAGACATCTTTGTTTATCCATTCCTCAGTTGATGGGCATTTGGCTTGTTTCCAAGATCTAGCTATTACAAATTATGTTGAAATAAACATGGGTGCACATACATCGCTGTGGTATGATGTCTTTAATTTTTTTTGAAAGATACCCAGAAAGGTAATAACTGGGCCAAATAAGACCTCCAATCTTAGTTTTTTGAGAAATCTCCACACTAGTTTCCACAGTGATTGCACCAGTCTATACTCCCACCAACAGTGAAGCAAGTTTCCTTTTTCCCATAAGCCCCCAGCATTTGTTATTGGTTGATTTCTCTCTCTCTCTCTCTCTCTCTCTCTCTCTCTCTCTCTCTCTCTCTCTCTCTCTTTTGAGACAGGGTCTCACTATGCAGTTCAGGCCAGTTTTGAACACACTTTATAGCTCAGGCTGGTCTGGAACTTGCAAAGATCCTCCTGCCTCAACCTCCTGAGTTCTGGAATTGCAGGTGTGCACCACCATGCCCAGCTAGGTTGATCTCTTGAAAATAGCCATTTTTTCCAGGGTGAGATGGAATTTCAGCATTATTTTAATTTGCATCTCTCTTTGAACATTTTAAAATATATTTATTTGCTGTTTGGATTTCTTCATCTGAGAAGTATGTATTCATCTCAGATGCCCATTTTTGCCTTGATTTTTTTTATTTTTAAGCTAAAAGAATGGAGATATATAAACCAGAATATCACAAAAACCAATACAGAAAATACCTGATTATATAGAAGATAGTAGGGAATTGGCACTGGATGCTGTATTACATAACATTATCTTTGCATTTGTTAAAACAGAAACAATAAAGGAAATGCTAAATTATAGAGAGGATAGTGGGGAATTAACACTGGATGCTGTATTACATAATGTTATCTTTGCTTTTGTTAACGCAAAAACAGTTAAGGAAATAGCAAATTACAGAGAAAATAGTAGGGAGTTGACACTAGATGGTGTATTACATAATGTTATCTTCATCGTTGTTATTCAGTTATACAAATGATGGCTCTTTCGATTAATCAGTTTTCTTCACCTCATCTCCATTGTTCTACCACCCAATCAGTAATCTTCCCATTGGTAATAACTGTACTTTTTGGTTTACTTACTCCCTCGTGCTCTCCCGTTAGGAAGAGACTTGGCTGCTTCCAATTATGCTGTGTGAAACATGGGTGTTCACAAATTGCTATGGCAGGAGTTGGAGAAACACCATCCTGAAAGACTATCATTGGCAAGCCCTCTCAGCCTTCAGGTGTCCAGTTGAGTAGGCAGGGTTACACAGTCAACCACCAGGCTCTGCGTTGAAACAGCCTCCTGTGTCCAGAGGCTCAGGTGAGTCTTCAGGGCTGCTTTCGCGGAGGCCCTGGTGTACCACCTGGCTCCTCCCCAGTGACCACCTCTCCCACAGATGACCATTTTTGGATTGGGTGTTTAAATTTGGGAGCTCTGACTTTTTAAAATTCTTTATATGTTTTGGATAGTAATCCTTTGTCTGAGGAACATCTGGCAAACATATTCCCCCACATTGTGAGTTGTTTCTTCACTCTGTTGGTGATTTTTCTTGCTGTGCAAAAGTTTTTTAATAAGCGGAGATTCCAGTTGTTTCTTTGTGATAGTTCCTATGTGATCAGAGTTTTATTCATAATGTCTTTAGGAATTTTACCTTTTCTATTTTCCAGAAGATTTAATGTTTATATTTTAATATTTACATACTTGATCCATCTTGAATTTAGTTAGTGTATGGCAAAAGATATGGGTCCAGTTTTAGTCTTTGACATGTGCAGAGCCAGTTTTTCCAGCACCATTTATTAAAGAGGCTGTCTATCATCCAGTGAATGTGTTTTGCACCTTTGTCAAAGACAAGGTGGCCAGGTATGTCTGGAATTGTTTCTGCACCTCCTAATCATTCCATTGATCTTTGGATCTTTTTTTTTTGCCAGTACCATACTGTTTTTCTCATAGTAGCTTTATAGTATAATTTAAAGTCAGAGATTGTGATGTCCCTTGCCTTGCCTTTGTTGCCCAGTATTGCCTTTGCTATTTCAGGTCTCTTTTGCTTCCAAATGAATTTTAGGATTTTTTTCTCTAATTCTGTGAGACATGCTGTTGGAATTTTGGTCAGAATTGCATTAAATCTATATAACAGTTTTGGAAGCATGGCCACTTTCACTATATTGGTTCTTCCTACCCAAGAGCAAAGGATATCTTTCCATTTTCTGATATTCTCTTTAATCTTTTTCAGACTGGTGTAATTTTCCATGTAGAGGTCTTTTACATCCTTCATTAGATTGATTCCTAGGTATTTCATTGTTTTTGGGTGCTGTCGTGAAAGGTGTGGTTTCCCTAATTTCTTTCTCAGTGTGTTTTTTATTCGTGTGCAGGAAGGTTATTGGTTTTTGGGTGTTGACTTTGCATCCAGCTATGCTACTGAATTTGCTTATTAAATCTAGCAATATTTTAGTGGAGTTTTTGAGGTCTTCTATGTAAAGTATCACGTCATCTGCAAATAATGACATTTAGCTTCTTCCTTTCTTATTGTTATTCCTTTTATTTCTTTCGCGTGTTTAATTTCTTTGGCTAAAGTTACCAGGACTATGTTGAATAAGAATGGAGACAGTGGACATGCTTGTCTTTCCGCTGATTTCAGCAAGAAAGCTTTCAGGTTTTTTCCTTTTAGTATGATGTTGGCTGTTCGTTTGTCATAGATAGCTTGTATCTATTGAAATAAAGACTATCTATTCCAATTTTCTACAGGGAGTTCTATCATGAATGGGTGCTGGATTTGGTCAAAACCTTTTTCTTCATCTATTGAGATGATCATATGATTGTTGTCCTTGGCTCTGTTAATATGGTGTATTACATTTATTGATTTACAGATGTTGAACCATCGCTGCATCCCTGGTATGAATCACACTTGGTCATGGTGTATAATCTTCTTGATGATTTGCTGCATTCTGTTTGCCAGTATCTTACTGAGGACTTTTGAATCTATGTTCATTAGGGAGATTGGCCTGTAGTTCTCTTTCTTAGTCAGGTCCTTCTCCAGTTTTGGTATCAAGGAAATGCTTGCTTCCAGGAATTTTGGAGTATTGCTTCCGTTTCAATTTCATTAAAGAGTTTGAGAAGTAGTGGTGTTAGGTCTTCTGTGAATTTCTTATAGAATTCAGCAGTGAAACCATCAGGGCCTGGGCTTTTCTTTGTTGATAGGATTTTAATTACATGTTTGATTTCATTGATTGAATTGGTTTATTTAGAATTTTTATATCTTCTTGATTCAGTGTTGGTAATTCATATGTATCTAGAAATCTGTCCATTTTGTCTACATTTTCCATCTTATTAGGATACAAGTTTTCAAAGTAGGTGTAGATGGTCTTCTGGATTTCTGCAGGGTCTGTTGTGATTTGACCCTTTTCATTTCTAATTGCATGAATTTGAGTCTTTCCTTTTTTTGTTAAGTTTGGATATGCATTTGTCAATTGTATTTAACCTTTCAAAGAATCAATTCTTTGATTCACTGATTTTTCATATTGTTTTCTCAGTCTACATTGTGTTAATTTCTCCTCTGTTCTTTATAATTTCCTCCTTTGTATAAGCTTTTGGCTTAGCCTTCTCTTCTTTTTCTAGAAGCTTGAGGTTCACCATTAACTTGTTTTTTTTGTGCTTGATCTGTTTTCCTGATATGGGTATTGACTACTATACAGTTCCCTCTTAAGACTGCTTTCATTGTGTTTCTTAAGTTCTGGTAAGTTGTACTGTCATTATCATTTAATTGTAGAAACTGTCTAGTTTCTTCTTTAATTTCATGTGTGACCCATTGGTTGTTCAAGATGGTGCTATTTAATTTCCATGTGTTTATGAAATTCTTGTGGTTTTTTGGCCGTTGATTTCCAGTTTCATTGCACTATGGTCTGATAATATATGTGGGATAATTTCAGTTCCTTTGCATTATTCAGTGTGTTCTATGAGACAGTATGTGGTCTGTTTTGGAGAACATCCCATGTGCAGATGAGAAGAATATGTGTTCTGATGTTGTGAGGTGGAACACTCTGTAGACATCTACTAAGTCCATTTGTTCAAAAGTTTGGTTCAGTTCTAATATTTCATTGTTGATTTTTTGTCAGTTGATTTGTCTTTTTGTGTGTGTGTGTGGTACCAGGGATCAAACTCAGGACCTTGAACTTGCCAGGCAGGCATTTGTGCCACTGAGCTATATCCCCAGCCCCTGTATTAGTGTTTATTTGATTTTTTCATGCCTGTTAATATTTGTTTTGTGTAGTAGGATGCATTTGTATTTGTTGCATATACATTTATGATTGTTATATCTTCCTCTTTGATTGTTCCCTTTACAAGGATGCAGCGACCTTATTTATCTCTTTTAATCACTCTTGTCTTGGAATTCATTTTGTCTGCAAGTAGAATAACTACTCCTGCTATTTTTCTGGGTTCCTGTTGTGTGGAGTATTATTTTTCATCCTTTGACTTTCAGTCTATGAATTTCTTCTAAAATTGCTTGCATTTCTTGTATGCAGCATATTGCTGGAGCTTGCTTCTTGGTGCATTCTGCCAGTCTGTATCTTTTGATTAATGAATTGAGATAATTAACATTGATGGTTATAACATATGTATTGACTTATTCTTGTCATGTTATTTTCATGTTGTTGGTCCACTTCCTTTTTTTCCCCTCTGTTTAATTTTTTTGCCTTGCCTATGGCTTCCTTCTGTTGGGGTTCTTTAAGTTGTAGTGCTTGTTATTTATTTCTAGAATGACTTTAAAATCATTTTGCAGTGCTAGCTTAGTGGTCATAAATATCCTCAGATGTTCTTTTTATGGAAGTATCTTATTTCTGCATCAGTTTTGAAAGATAGTTTTTCAGGGTACATCAATCTGGGTTGAATGTTGTTTTCCTTTAGAATATGAAATACTATATACTCCAAGCTCTTCTTGACTTGAGGGTTTGTGCTGAGAAGTCATTTGTGATTCTGATGTGCTTTCCTTTATAGGTGATTTGTTTCTTTTCCATAAGAGCTTTTAAGATTTTATTCTTGTGTTGAATTTCTGGTACCTTCATTATGATATGCCTCCCTGTAGAGTTTTTTGATTGTGGCTAATTCGAGTTCTATATGCCTCACTAACTGTATGTTAAATTCTTTTTCCCTTCCAGGGAAGTTCCTTGATATCTGTGAACAGTTTTGTAATATCATTTATGGCATCTCCTGCTTTTTCATTGACTCAAATCACTCTTAAATTGTTATTCTTTGTCTCACTGGCAGTTGGTAAATTGATTTCTTATTTTCCCTTTCTAAGAAATCCTTCTTTCCATGATTATGAACCACAAGCCTGACTTCCATATCTGAGATTCTGTCCTCACATTGGCTTAATCTGCTGTGGATACTTTCAATGAAATTTTTATTCTCCTGGATATTTGCTTGAATCTGCCTTATGGATTCAATTTCTTTCCTATGCTGGACATTCATGGCTTCAATAATTTTCTTAAGCTCCTCTACTGTTTTGTCTGTACCTGCTCTGGAGTCACTAAGCATGGTTTTCTTTGTTGACACCATCTCTGTAGTTACCTGAGAAATTCTTTCTTGTTTTTTCTAGAGCCTTATTCAATAGCTTTGTTGTTACCACTTCAAAGAGGCCAGGTGGGTGGCTTTTGGATTGTCCCACCTCATTGCCCCTGGGATTGCCTTTGGTGAACGGCATGTCTGGGGTTGCATCTTGTCTAAGTGTCTTCCCATTTGCTTTTCTTTTTTTAGTTCAGTTCTTGGGGTGATGCTTGGAAATTGCCGATGGTGTATTGCTTCACTGTTACTATTTGAAGCCTTAGGAAATGACTACTTCTCCGAGGTATCTTCCAGGTGTAACTGGTTTTTCAGTTTTGAGTCTGTTGTAGGATCCTATATGTTCAATTTACTGAGGATGAGAAGTTGCTGCCTGTTTAGTGCAGCCTCTTGTTCTTTGGCACTTTGCCACAGTATTTTCTATGATCTGTAGTTAATCTCAGTCTTGGAATACCAGGAAGAATAGATGTTTAGAACAGTTATGTCACTTTTGGCTAGAGTGGTACTACCAGAAATGACAGTAACATCAGTCACAGCCTAGAAAACGACAGACTGAGGTAACCATTAGTTTGCTATCTTTAACTATATGAACTATATTTCTGGTTATATAACAAAATCTAAAACAGATCATAAAATTATATGTAGTATATAAGTCCCTAATATGTCCATTTTACCCTCAGGGGTTAAAATTTTTAAAAAGAGGAGGAAAAGATTACAAGTAAGGCTGGAGGGAAAAGGGAGATCATGCTAACTGTGGAAAACTAGTGCATAAGACTGGAAGGAGAGAGAGAAGGTAGAGATAAAAGGAAGAACAGAAGAGAACAACAATCACAAAGAGGCTAGAAACCACATGCACACTCATATAAAAATAAGATCAAACAGTGAAGGAGAAAAAAAACAAATACTAAAAGCAGAAAAAAACCGACCACAACAAAAACAAATGAGAGAGAGAGAGAGAGAGAGAGAGAGAGAGAGAGAGAGAGAGAAAAGTATCTATTTCCATTTTGTCTCTGCTGTGGCTGGTAGACAAGGTTTGGAGACAGTCTCAGTCCATGCAATCTACCCTAGCAAGCCAGCAGTAGCTTTTTGGTGGATACTGGGTAATCTCAGTGAGCCTGCACCTTCTAGCAGAGATCAGACTCATTTGGCCTGTAGCTATTAGCATATGTTCTGTGGACCCGAGCCCAGCTGGGAGCCGCTAGATGGGCCAGCAGCCACTCTGAGATCTGAGATCAGCAGTCCCTTCTCCAAGATGGTTCCCAGATAATTGCTTTCACATGTGGCATGACTGAACCCTCAGCACTCACTGCCAGCTAGTGCAGTTTTTCATGCCCACTGCTCCCCTCCACTGCTGTGTCTCTCCATGGAGGCCTCTGGGATTGCCAGCAGTCACTATGTGTGCATACATTTGAATCACTCCTCTCATGCAGCAAGTCCCATCTCTGGGAAAAAGTGCTGGCTACTTCCTTCTTTGAAATTTTTCTCTTCATTCTTTTTGTGGGCTTCCATTCATGCTTCAGATCCTTCCTGGGTCCAGAGGACCCACTTCTCTCCTCCTTCTTGTCTTCCTCACATTGCTGTATTCCAGTGTTAGGATGGTGATACTTATAGAGACTCTTTCTCTGCTGGTTACCACTCCACCATTTTGGTGCCTTGAGAAATTTGCACTTTTTGCAATACCTTTATGTAGACGTTGAAAGTAGAAAGGATATCACTGCTGCAGCCTGGAAGGAGCAGCACTTTGCTCCCTGGATGAGAGACAGATGAAGCCATGGTGATAAAACCAAGCTCCTGGGACCACAGGAGCCCTTAGAGCAGCAGCCTGTTTAGAGCCACTTGGTTAGCAGCCCACATTTCCTGGTCCTTCCCCTGTGGCTGTTTCTTGAAGAGCAGAGAGGATATTGGAGAGGCACGAGTCTCACTTGGGTTTCTAAAAGGACTTGTTAGTAGATAATCCCTGTCCCTTATCAGAGCCAGGCAGTCCCAAGGCCAGTCTTATCAGGGAGGAGTGTTCAGTAACAGCTGTCTCTGGCTGGCTGAACAAGGAGAGGGTGTACTGAGTGACTTTGGCTAATCATTATGCTAATAGCCCACATATAATGATGGTACACAGTGTTCCTGGTAGAATGTTATGTGTTTTACATGGATCATTTCAATTACTCAAAAGAATAACAGCTAGCAGCACTCACTACAGGCCAGGTGCTTTTCTCAGAGCTTTAGCTATGCTGTACTTATTTCATCATGATGAGACTGTGATGAGATGGTACCACCTCTTTCCTATTTGACAGATGAGGGAACTGAGGCTTCAAGAAACTTTCGTGACTTGTAACACAGCTGCTAAGTGTTGGAGCTAGTAATTAAACTCAAAGTTAGCATGACTTCAGAAAAGTCCTCTACTCATAGTTGTACAGATTTGATCCACTGAAACTTTATTCTGAAGATAATTTCTGAGGTAAATCAATTACAAGCCACTGTGAGTGGCCCCGTGTCTTTAGTGTACCTTATGTTCTTGGCTAATGAGAACTAGCCCAACTGGCTATACCATACATTCATAATCAATCCAGATGATTGCACCCAATTATGACAATAACTGTTGAAACTTACAAAGGAAAGCATAAGGCGAGACTGGAGACATGGGGGGAGGTGAGGAAAGAGGAATTGATGTTGGGTGACTGTCCACAGAGATTTTATAGATTGGAATAAACTTGAAAAATTTGCCCAGGTCAAGAATTTTGCAGAAACCTGATTTATTCAGTCCACTAGGATGGGTTCCTCAAAGCTACTTGAAAAATGAGAACATCAGTTTATTAATATGCAGTGGACATTACAGTTCCTGGGGGAGTCAGGCCTTCTTGGCTTTGGATCAGAGTGTGCTCTTCCTGCCCTGTAGCAAGTCAAATTCTAATTATAATTAACTTGCTAGGTGAGTATGGGATCAGACAAAGAGAGAATTTTTTGTAGGATGCAAATATTTAAAGGTCATGATAGTCAAATGCATTCCACCTCATTGCAGAGAGAAATGTTTCACCCAAGAGCAGTTAGCATGAATCTTGTGCTTGAATCACAAATTGACCAGCGTACTCTGCCTGAACAGAGCTTGCACTGTGAATCATTTAGACGTAAGTGACAGAAAATCCAAAGCAAGGTAGGTGTTTCTGTCTAATTCAAGTATAAATCTAGGTTGAGGGTCCCTTTAAAGCTGGCGCAATACTCTGCTGTATTAGACATGCACATGCCTTTTATGCCTTGTTAGTTTGTCCAGCATGGCCTTCACCTATCATCCAAGGTAGTGCGTGTTTGTCTTTTGCAAAAAAGCTGGAGAACAAGTGAGAAACAGTACACACATCTTTATTTAAGGTAGGCTCCTAGAAACTGATAGAGCTGACTTTTGCTTTTATCTCCATAGTCCAGAATTTCATTCTGGGGCTCTCAGCAAGGAAATGTGGAACAGGAAGTCTTTATCCTGCATAGCCCAATAGTATGTCCTCAGTCAGAATCTTCATCAGCAAGGACAAAGTGGGGAATGCCTGCTAAGATCAGAGGTGAAAGCTCAGCATTCAAGACTTACATCCTAAGGCTCGGAACCCCACTCGCCAAGTCAGGGCGGAGAGGTGAGGTGAGACTTAGATGTAGCTGATCCTGCTGCTCACTTGCTACTTCTTGTGATACACCTGCAAAGCTTGGGCTCCAACCTCTTACCACAGTAGAGTGATCTCCCAAGCTACTAGAGCTGGGCTGGAGGACAATCCTAGAGTGCAGATCCTGCCATCTGATGTTGCTATTTTTCCCGCTCACTAATCTAATAAGGAGAGGTACCTATACTGATCATGTAGTTTAAAGTTCCCAGCTCCAGAATTGAGGTCTTTGTCCTGGAGTCTTGCACCCAGCCCTTCCAATTTGCTGTGTGCCACTCCATAATATAGCAAGTGAGAGAATCTCCTACCACCTGCTCCTGTTGCTGTGACCCCGTTCACTTCTCCACTGATGGTGCTCCAGCAGGCCTGCCTGCGAACTGTGTGGCCATCTGTCCTTATTTGCAGGACGTGGAGTGCTTAGCAGTTTGAACACACAACCCAGGGTTATTTTAATCTCTGTGTATTTTTTTAATGTGCCTGCTATTGTCCCATCTTTATTTTGCATAAAGTATTATTTTCTGTGTATGCTTCTTCTTTTTCTTTTTCTATTTTCTTATTTCTCCTTCTCCTTCTCCTCCTCCTCCTCTTCCTCCTCCTCCTCCTTCATAATGCTTCTGACCACTTACATCTGAATCTTGCTACCCTGAGTAACCTCTCTCTTCCAGTTCTTTTAGTTGTCTTTTTTCTCCTCTTTTCCAGTTTAGTTTGGGTTATCTGATTATAGTATTCTTATAACAGAAAAAAACTGATTATAATAAAGGCAAATGTTAGAGAAAATGTCTCAGATATGTATGTCTTAGAAGCAGGATGGTCAGGTGGTCTTTCCTTCAGTTTTCTCTACTTTTGTTTATTATTGACATTGCCTAAAGAATCTACAGTGTTTAACCCCAGCTCTGATGTTAGAAATAACTTCTCGGATATCACAGTACAAAATAAACTACTTAGCTTTGTTTTTGGAACAGAACTAAATTTTTCTCTTTTAGATTTCTTTGTCAAATTACAACTTTTTTTTTGAGACAGAGTCTTGATCAGTCATTAAGCTGCCTGGGGTTGGGCTCACACTTTACTTGTGGTCCTTCCACCTCAGTCTGTTAGAGAGCTGGAAATACAGGTATGCACTACCATGCCCGGATAACACGAAAGCTCTGTGTACTCCAGCAATTTCACTATGTACCACAGCAGGAAACTGCAAGGTGTGTCTTAAAAGCTGCAATGTGTAACTACAGGAACAGAAAGGAATGAACACCAGCAGACACAGAGTTTCCCTGTGCCCTACCTTTGTCTGTTTCACTATCTGCTTTGGAAAGGCCAAATTTCCCTTATTACTACACGACTTCACCTAACTATAGTGCAGTGAGAAGAGTAAGTTACAATAGTTTTAAACAAAAGTGAAGTAAGGAACATCATAACTGGAAAAGAAGCATATCTGGCAGTAATAAGGGAAATCCTCAGAAAATCTGCATTTGTTGCTCAGAAGAACACAACCTTCTGAGATGGATCTCACTGAAAATCTACTTTTGATGGGAAAAATAAACATGTTTCACATTCATATTTTAGCACAGCTCTTCTACTTTAAAAATATATACAAAATGAGGACATCTTAATAGATAACTAGAAATACCGAAAGAAAATGCCAATATTTTATTATCTTAGAATTTGATACTTTTAAAAAGCATATTTCTAATAAGGCCTCAAATTTTAGGACTTTAGTCTCTGAAAAACAAGATCAAATTTAGACATAAAACAAAACTTCCTGTCAGGGAAAGGAACTCTTTGAAATTCATTTGTGGCTGTTTCTGTGTAGGTGGACTGAACGCTTTCTTTATCTCTATTCTTATTTACTTTCTCCTTGAGTCAGTTCTGTTTTCGTTTTCTATCTGGGCTAGATTGGACTCGTGGCCTTTACTTTTAATATAAGCTTCTTATCCTTTCATCCCAAATTACTTCATGTGCAATTGCCAGAACGCCCCTCTTCATGTACTGGAACATTCCGTACCACAGTCCTCGTGGACTGGCTGACCCAGGTTTCCTTGCCAGCTGCTCTGCTTCCCACTTCCCACTCTGTCCCCTAAGACTAGCCATCCATGTTACTTGCTGTCCCCTCAACTCTCGATTTCCAACTTTGTACTGTCGTGTAGTTGCCCGGAACACTTCTAGCCTGGATAGAATTCTTTTCACCCGTCAGTCCCGAAGTCAGGGTCCCTGTTCTGCTTCCTTCAGCTTCTCTCTTGGGAATCATGGGAACTTGGACACACCTTGATTACAGTTCATCAGGTATACATTTCAGCACAGAGTTTTTGTATTGCCCAATTTAATTTATAAAAATGTAAATTCTAAAGAACTCGCATTCTTACCTCTTATTACCTAGGCTTTTGTAAGTCAGGAGACTTTTCTTATCTTTTTCCTGGGATTGTGTCTAAATCCATGCCATTTACATGGCTTATACAGACCAAAAACATGTGGTATAGGATGCACAACCCCAAGCCCCTGGCCATAAACTGGTAATGGTCTGTGGCCTCTTAGGGACTGAGCCACACATCAGGAGGTGAGCTGCAGGTCAGTGAGCTAACCTACATCTGTATTTATAGCCCTGTCCCATGGCTCACAATACTGCCTGAGTTCTGCTTCCTGTTACATCAGTGACAGTGTTAGATTCTCCAAGGAGTGCAAAACTCACTGTAAGTTTGGAATGTGAAAGATCTAGGTTGCATGCTCCTTATGAGAATTTAATGCCTGGTGGCCCGAGGTGGAGCTAAGGCAGTGAGGCTCACCCTGGGGAATATGATTATTCTGTATATACTAATTTTTTAAAAAAGGACTTTTTTTTGAGACAAGTTCTCATTGTGTAGTTTGTACTGGTCTTGAACTCACCATGTAGCCCAGGCTGGCCTTGAACTCACAGCAGTCCTCCTGCCTCAGCTTTCTGGATGCTAGAATTATGGCCAGGTACCACCACACCTAGCAAATAGAGATGGTTTACTTGATGATCATCATCTTCTCTGTTCCTATGATTGTGGATCCAGACTTGTGGTTATAACATCACCCTCATTCCCAATTTAGAGGGACCCTCAGATGCAGCAAAACTTCCAGCTGTGGTTCACTCCTGGCCACCTAGCAATTTGTGTTCACAGGCTGTGCTGGGAAAATGGAAAGTTCAGGATACTAAGTGCTGTCTCTTTCTGAATTGTTCTTAGGAACATGGAATCCTGTTAACTCAGCAAGACTGCATGAAGCCCCACCCTCCTAGTTACAGCTGCTGAGATTCCTCCCTGGGTTGTGAGTGCTTCTCTAGGAATCCCTCAATGGAAGTACAAATTCCTCTAGGGTTGGAGCTCTCCATTTCATCTGGAGCACTAATTTAATGTCAGCTGAATTGAGCAATAGATAATTATGTGAGTTGACTTATATAAATATGGCATTAAATAAGGGTAGTCCCAGGGTTCTCCAGTGTCATGGTGCAGTAGAATCTGAATATTGGAGAATGAATTAATCAATTGTATTACCAATGCAAACAGCTTCCTTGTACCCAGTGCTTACCATGTGCCAGGTATGGGTCTGTCTTCTCAGTACTATTGTAAGGGAGGCATTGTTCCTCTCACCGACCCTTGGTGAGAACAACAGAGGCCCAGAAAGGTGACAGCTTTTGTACCAAGTCAGATAGCTAGTGAGTAGCAAATAAAGAATTTTAGCTGAGTGTGGTGGAGCACGCCTGTAGTCCCAGCATTCGGGAGGCTGAGGCAGGAGGATCACCAAGACTTTGAGGCCTGCCTGGGCTGTATAGTAAGTTCCAGTCCAGGCTGAACTACAGTGAAACTCTGTCTCAGGAAAAAGGAACACAGAAAAGAAAAAAAAATGAATTCTAATCCAGGTTGAAGGCCAGTTTGATTCCAAATCCTTCATGCTTCCTTCTTACCCATATTACATTATCTAATTTGTTTATCTTATGAGGTGCTTACAGGTGAAGATCCAGTGTGGGATATATATATATATATATATACACAACTTACTTACACAGTCATCTCTTGGAATCTATGGATTTAGCATCTGTGGATCCAGTCAGACCCAAACTGAAACTATTCAGAGAAAATATGTATATACTGAACATGTTCAGATTTTTAAACTTGTTATTATGCCCACAACAATACAGTGTAAAACAAGGATCTAGGGGGAAAAAAAGATCCAGGGATGACTTGAGTGCATAGAGGGTGTGTGTAGGTTATATGGAAATACTATAGCACATTATATAAGGTACATGAGTATCTTTGAATTATGGCATCTGTGAGGGGCCTGGAACCAGTAAGCAGTATGTGTGCGTGTGTGTGTGTGTGTGTGTGTGTGTGTGTGTCTATGTCTAAGGAATTAAATATATTTTACAACTATACAAGGGAGAGTTTAAATGGAGTTTTTGCTGTACTACTCTTAGATTTTTTGGTGTTGTCATTTTCTGTGAAGCTTATGACTCATCTGGTGTTTACTGTTTCACTTACTAATAAAAACACGATGTATGCTCACCGTTTTACACTTAGAATCTTGGTCTGTTTGGTGACATGCTGAATTCATCATTTAAGCCATTTAGGCATTGATAGGGAGGAAGAAGGAACGTTTGTGTGAGGTAAGCAGGGATAAATGTTTGCTTTCTGCACGGCCTGGCAAGATGGTGGCAGTATTTTTTACAAATAAGATATGTAATTGTGTATGTATTTCAAGCAGCTTGTTTATATTTTCCCCCAGGGTTTAACTTTCTTAGATGTTTAAAATACTCTGAGAGGGTGGAGAGAAAGCCATAAATTTTTACAATCAGACATTGTCCTTGTTTTCCAGACAAATTCAATGCACCTTCTGTTGGGTAATTGGAATCCAAGAAGTAACACAGGGTGTTTGAACAAAATGTGAATGAGCTGTATTTATAATGAGGTAGCAGAGATTTGGAAACCCCAACTATTTATGTGAGAAAAACTGATAAAAAGACACAGTAAGAGATCAGAGTATGTCAACTCATTTGTAGAATCTGGCACTCAACACATTAAACATAGATTAACATGAGCAAGTGTTTCCAGAGGTGTGGTTCTGCACCTTGTCTATTTTTAGAGTGGCATCCCAGTGAATTTTGCTGGTAAAGCACTTTCTTCTTTTTTAGAAGTGTGGTGGCGGCAAATGGCATCATTAAAAATGTGATATAAGTGATTTATATCTCTGAGTGGCATGACGGTTTTTCCTTTCCATTTTGGGTTAATTTCACATGAGAAAGGCATTTGAGGAACTGTAAATGAGACTTATGTTTTTCTTTCTGCCTTTCTTTTCTTGCTTGCTTTCTCTCTCTCTTTCTTTTATAATAGTAACCTCTTTTTTAATGTGTCTTACCTGCCTATGTGCATTAGTGTGCCTTGCATGTGGGCAAATATGCCTTTAGAACATCCTAGGTTCTAGTGTTTTATGACTGTCATAACTCCACACCACAGGCCACTACACTGTGTCAAGAGCCAAAGGCAAGGACCACATCTACGTTGCCATGAGGACCAGCTAGGCTGCCTGGACAGTGTAGAGCATAGCAAGAAGAGAAATATGCAGTTGGTGATTTCAAAAGCTCTGTGAGTTTTCCGGTTCATCTCACATTGTTCTTAGAGCAGTGGTTTAATGAGCATTTGCTCATTTGAAAATGTAGAAAGAACTCTAACCATCTGAAAATTCTCAGAGCACTTTTTCTTTCCCATGTGCAAGAAGTGGTTTTCTATGTTTTGGAGTCACACTCTAAGAAACTTATGAAAACTGGTATCTTTTTCTAAGAGAAATTCATAACTACTTAGTGTTAGGGAATCAAAGGTTGCAAAAGCTCATTAACAGGCCCTTGGCTAAGAACCACCAATCCTGATGATCATTTCCATTTCTCGCTTGTTAAGAAATAATTTTTAATTCTTATTAGTACATGTTTAGAGCAAATGTTCATTTATTGCTAATATCATCTCACTTCTTATGACACTTTCTGACAATCTGACTTATTGCTTCTTTTTCTAATATTAATTCATCAGAGTGTTGTCTTAGTCAATTTTCTGTGACTGCAACAAAATACTCAAACTATTATGAAGTACAGAAGTTTATTTGGCTCATAGTTTTGATAAAATAAAATGGTCAAGAGCATGGTCCCTCCACCTAATGAAGGCCTATGGTTGCATCACAAATGTGATGGAGGGCATCACATGGTTAGACACAGCAGTGGGCTGTCTCAGATTTTTGTTCTTATAAAGATTCTAATGCTGTTGTAGGAGCCTGACCAGCTGGACCTCATCTAACTCTCGTTACCTTCCATATAGTACCCCCAACCTGGCCCCAATTCCTGTTCCCACCATCTTCCTGTGACATCATCACATTATAATGTCATTGATAGATCAATCCACTGGTGAAGGTGGAGACCTCCTGGTCCAATTGTCTTTGGAAATCTTAACAGACACACCCAGAAGTATGCTTTACTGATTTCCTAGATGTCTATTAATCTAGTTAAGTTGACAACCAACATTAACTATCTCATAGTCTCTGTTAACTGGTTCTTCTAGGAATTCCATGCCTGATTAAACAAAAAGGTCTATGACTGATAGAAAGAAAAACCAAACTGTGTTTCTTCAACTGAAGAGCATCCATAAAACATCATAGATATTCAAGATTGCATATTCACTCCAATTTGAAAAATGCTGATCTATGAAGCATTTTTTGAAGACAGTTTCTCTTTTTTATTTTTATTTAAAGAATAAAAGAATGAAAACATATTAACAAACATACATACATTTACAGAATAACATAAGAATAATACAAGCAATACTGAAATTCAGACATGGTAAAGGGAAATTAACAATGGCTGTTGTATTACATATTGATTTCTTCAAAGGGTTTACTCAGGAAAACAAATATAGACACATAAGATTGGTCAAATAGTTAATCATTAACTGTTCCTTTCAATAAAGCAATAGAAGTCAGTAGTAAAACTATGTTAGCTATCCTGCATATACATATAAACATAATTTTCCCCTTCTTTCTTTTCTCTTTTCCCTCATCCCAATTGTTCTTTACTTTTGAGCATTTTCTTTTTGTTTCACAATGTCTACCATATCTCCTAATTTTATTTACTCTTTCAGGTTCTTACACTAGTGAGACAATACATTGTTTACACATGCAGGCCTGATTTATTTCACTTATGAGCATGGTCTCCAGTTGTGACCATTTACCTATAAGAGACTCGAGTTTATCTTTCTCTATGGCTGAGTAATACTCCATTATGTAAAAAACCACAACTTTTTTTACCCATTCCTCAGTAGATTGACATTTGGGTTGCTTCCACAGTTTAGCTATTACAAATTGCACTGCTATAAACATGGGTGCACATAGACTGTTGTGATAATGATACTTTCAGTTCTTCTGGAAAATTACCCAGAAGGGGAACAGCTGGGTTGAATGGAACTTCTAGAACTAGTTTGTGAGGTATCTCCAAACTGATTTCCACAGTGATTTCACTAGTCTGTATTCCCATCAGCAGTGGAGAAGAGTTTCTATTTCTCCACAGTCTTGCCGGCATTTGTTATTGATTGATTTCTTAATGATTGCCATTCTTACTGGGGTGAGATGAAATCTCAGTGTTGTTTTAATTTGCATTTCTCAAATGACTAATGATGTTGAACATTTTCTCGTGATTTATTTGCCATTTGTATTTCTTTGTCTGAGAAGTGTGTATTCAGATGCTCATTTCTGGATTGGGTCTTTAAATTTTGGAGGACTGATGTTTTTAAATTCTTTATATGTTCTAGATAGAAATCCTTTGTCTGAGGGGCAGTCAGCTAAAATTTTTCCCCAATTTGTAGGTTTTCTTTTTACCCTGCTAGTGATTTCTTTAGAAACTTTTTACAAAAACTTTTCAGTAAGATGAGATCCCAGTTATTGATTCTTTGAAGTAATTCCTGTGTGGTCTGGCTTTTGTTCATAAACTCTCTGCCTACCCCTATGTCTTTAAGATTTTTACCTATTTTCTCTTCCAATAGATTTAGTGTTTCTGTTTTAATATTGATATCTGTGATCTATTTTGACTTGAGTTTGGTGCATGGTAATCGTCTTGGGTCTATTTTCAGTCTTTGGAAGGTGGCAAGGCAGTTTTTCCAGCACCATTTATTAAAGAGATTATCATTCTTCCACTGACCTTGTATGGCCCCTTTGTCAGAGATTAGGCGGCTAAGTGTGTTTTTGGTTGTGGCTGTTCCTATATACAACATATTGTTGGATTTTGTTTCTTAATCCACTCTGCCAGTCTGTTTCTTTTCACTAGTGTATTGATGACATTTACATTAATGGTTATAACTGATACGTGTTGGGTTATCTTTGTCATATTATTTACTTGCTGTTGGTTTCCTACTTTTTCTTTCTGTTCAATTGCTTGCTTTGCTTGAGAGTTCCTTTCTATAGTTCTTGAAATTATTGTCATTTTTCTCCTCTATTTAGAATATCTTTCAGTACTCTTTGTAAGATTGGCTTGGAACTCATGAAATTCTTCAGTTGTTCTTTGTCATGGAAATATTTTATTTCTCCATTAAATTTGAAGGATAGTTTTGCAGGATACATGAGTCTTGGTTAGAAGCTGTTTTGTCTCAGGACCTGTGATACTTCACTCCAAGCTCTTCTCAATTGGATGGTTTGTGTTGAGAAATCTGCTGTGATTCTGATCGGCTTTCCTTTATAGGTGATCTGTTTATTTTCTCTAGCAGCTTTTAATTTTCTATTCTTTTGATGTGTGTCTGAGATGTTGATTATTATATATCTGGGTGCCATTTTATTTTAGTTATGACTAGATGGAGTTCTATATGCCTCACTAACTGTATGTCAGAATCTTTCCATGCTTGGGAAATTTTTTGCTATTATTTCTGCAGATATTCTCTTTATGTCATTTGTGTTGCCTTCTGCTGTTTCGTTGACACCTATTAGTCTTATATTACTTCTCTTTGCCTCGTCTTTTAGCTGTTGAATTGATTTTTCCTGGATCCTTGTTAATTTTAAGGATCCTTCCTTTCATGATCATTAGCTGTCATCCTGTCTTCGAGGACTGAGATCCTATCTTTGGCTTCATTCAAGCAGTTTTGCCAGCTTTCATTGCAAGTTTTGATTTTCTGGATATCTCTTTGAATCTGTTTCAAACATTATAGTTCATGCTTCTGTTTTTCATTTAACATTTCTATCAGTTTCCTATGCTTATCTATTTTTTATATATGTCTTCTTTAGATGTGTTGAGCAATTCTTTCATTATTGTTGTCATTTCATTTTTTACCTGAGACAGTATTTCTGATCTGATATCGTCTATGCTCTAATGGAGTTGTTTCTTTACTGCCATTGTAATCATTTCAGTAATTTCACGTTTGTGTTTACTAAGTTCTCCTATGTAGATATCTCCTGGACTGGTTCTGGGTGCGGTGGAATTCAGAGATTGCATTTTAGTCCTTAGTCTTGTCATGTTTGATGCTGGAGGCAGAGTGCCCAGTCTCTGTCTTCCCTGGCAGTTCAGCAAAGGTCACAAGCATCCTTAGTTTTCATGTTGGTCAGACTTGCCCCTCAGGGGCTGCCAAGATAGGCTGTTCACTCTGGGGTCTTCTGGTGGAGTGTGCCTGGGGCTCCCAAGTCTCATGCACAAACCATGATGTCTGCGGATCACAGACTGCCTGATCAAGTATTCCCAGGCAGCTCAGGGCACATGTATGACCCAGAAGTGGCCTGCACTGGTGGCATGATCATGAACCACTTTGTCCTGTGTTCCCTGATGGTTCAGAGCACAGGCAGAGCCTAGACATGAACTGCAGGGTCAGCAGTTCGTGGACTACCTGATTCAGAGTTTCCAGGCAGCTCAGGGTACACTTGGGAGCCAGACACGAATTGCACTGGCTGTGATCACAGACTTCCTCTTTTGTGACCTCCAGGAGGTCATGGCACATGCAAAGCCCAGATGTGAACCACAGTGTCAGCAGTTCATGGACCACCTCATCTAATACCTCAGGTGGTGCAGGGCACATTTAGGAAGGGCCCAAATGTGAACCCTGGTGTTAGCAGTTCATGGGCCTTCTAATCCAGTATCTCTTGGCTGCACTGGGTACACAGACGGCAGAGACACAGACTGTAATCAGAAACAGTTTCTCAATTGCCACTTTTAATGCAAAAAATTATTTGTCTTACGAAATATTGATGCCCCAAAATGTTCACATCTTAATCCCCTGAACCTATAAATGTGTGGTTTTTTAACATTACATAACAGAAGGCACTTTGCAGGTGTGATTAAGATTAAGGACTTTGAAACAGCTGAGTGCAATCCACTATTTTGAATCTTTTTACTTATTTTACAGAGACAGGTAGTGACAGAAACAGCATCAGAGAGATGCTGCATGCTTGACTTTGAAGAAGGAGGTGGCCTCAAGCCAAGAAATGTGGGTAGCTTCAAGAAGCTGAAAAGGCAAGAATAGAGATTTTCCCCCTAGAAGTCCCAGAAAGTAGCCCAGACTGGGTGGTTCCTTGATTTTATTCTAGTGAGACCTGTTTCAGTCTCCTGATCTCAGGACTATAAGATGATAAGTTTGTGCTGACAAGATGGTACAATGATAAATTAAATTTGTGCTAATATGTTACAGCAGCATAGAAAATATAGTCAAAATTGTAAAATAATTTAAAAATTATTAACATTAATGTGCAAAAATTAAACATTTTTTATAATTCATGATCCTTGAGAAGATGCCTGTGGGTCCATAGATGCCTCCAAGGCTCCTTAACTCCTAGAGTAGGAGGTAATACTTTATTTAAATGGTGGGGTTAAGTGTGGTGGTGCATGCCTATAATCTCAGCATTTAGGAGGCTGAGGCAGGAGGATCACTGTAAGTTTGAGGTTGTCCTGAGTTACACAGTGAATTCAAGGCCAGCCTGTACTACATAGTGAGATCTTGTCTCAAAAAGCCAAAAAAAAATTTTTTTTTAATTACAGTAAAAGACATAATGCCATTATAGTCCCTTGAAATACTCCCATTACTTTGAACATAATTGTTCTGTTGTTTTTGTGACTTTTTGAAGCAGTTCTAGAAGTCCTCTTTTGTGACTCTAGTTGTACCTTAATATCTTGAATTAGTTAACTTTTTTTTAACTTTGATAGGTATTTTGACTCCAGGCAGGGTGGAAGAAGACGCACCATAATATTCTCACAAACCTTTCTATTGGATGGCACTGGCCAGCGACAGTTACATTTTTTATTATACTTTGTTAAGATAGACATGAAAGAGGGTAATTCCAGAACTGCTGAAGAGAGTGGCAAGAATGACAGAAAAAATGTGTGTGAAGCAAGAGGGAACATTCTGAGGGGGAACATACTGTAACACATTTTGAAAATGTAAACACTCTCAGTGTTTGTAACTCCTCATATTTAAGAAAAGGAGACAGATGAATCCAGGGATTGTTTCATCTGTACTTTTCTTGGAGAAATTTATGAATTCTTTCATTCACTGCTTCAGATTTGGTAGGTTCATTTTGTGGAACAGATATCTTTCTCCACGTGCCAAGCCAATTTCCCTTAGAGTTGTTTAAATTCATCACCCTTAGCACTCTGATTAGCAATAATGACCTATATATAATGCACCCTAGTGTTTAATAATTCATTGTGTAGTCTCCAGAAGCTGTACTTACTTTTATTTTTGCATAATTTAGAAAGTTCCTGTTTAGGGTTAAAATAGCAAATTGCTTTATTTAGTGAGATGCTTTCATCTAATAAAAATGTAACTAGTTTTTCTGAGTAAACTTTGAACTGTAATTGTGTTACCTTTACGCATGTTTCGTATGTGCCATTCGGAAAAATGCACCAAGACAAAACTACTGTCTTCCGCATCTAACTTTTTCTGATAAATTTATTTTAAAAGCAGAGAGAGAGAGAGGGAGAGAGAGAGAGAGAAAGGTTGAAGAATTAGAAGGTCAAGAGAGAATCTTGAAAGGCCATCTCTTTCTTCAGGCAGGACTATATCTGAGGGATTCTGAACAGATAAATATACATCCTACGGGTGGAGATGGAATTTTTTTCCTCTAGGGGAATCTTAAATATATTTCAGTCAGGTCATTTGCATGAGTCATTTCCACAGATTTCCATGAAAAATTCCTAGGTCTCTATTCTTCATATAACCCTTGACTTAATGAAACCACTCTCCCTCTCTTCCCCTCACTTATGATTCATTCCATTCGTGTGGGAATGTGCCCATGCGAGGCGTTATGGAATAAAGTACTCAGTCTTATTCCAAAGAAGTGACCGCCTGCTGCAGAAGCTCCATTGTGAGCCTGCAGGTTAAATAACTATGCATGATGTGTTTAAAAGGCATCGCACAAAGAAAGAGTTCATGAAAGGCAATAGTAGGTGGGGCAATGAAAGAGTAGGCAGTTTTGATATTTGAGGTCTTTTTGTACTGTGTGTTTCCTCTTAATTCTCTCTCTCCTTCCTGTCTTTTGGGTCCTGGAGATTTTACTCAGGGATGCTCTACCTCTGAGCTATATCCCCAGGCCTTTTTATTTTTTATTTTGAGGCAAGGTGTCACTTAGTTGTTCAGGCTGGCCTGGAACTTGTGATCCTCCTGCCTCAGCCTCTCTTTTCATTCACAACAAATAATTTTTATCCACATACTATGTATGTGATTGTAAAACTGGACTCAATAGTCAGGTTGACTTAGCCACATTAATTCAACCCCATTCTGCGATCGCACTGCACTATTTTGGAGAAGGCACTGCAGAAGGAAGGAACTGGCCGGTTCCAGAAGGAAGGAGACATTGTTAGGTTTGTTTATCACATGGCTACCCTGAGCCAGGTACTGGCTAGGTCCATCCTCTGGTTTTGTAAGTGTGGAAATTGAGGCACAGAAAGGCTGAGTTAGAAGACAACCAGGTAAGGAAGAAAAGAGCACGCACAGTTAGGCTGTGAAGCCAGTGTCCAGACCTTCACTCGGAGACCAGCTCAGAAACCAGCCAACTGCTTTTATTCAGTTTGCTCTGACATCCGCTCGGTTCCTCCTTAACCTCTTCTGGGGTTTGCCTTCCATGCTGCCTTCTTACTGAGATCCTTCCTAACCACTTTATTTAAAACTATGCCCACACCCTCAACACTATTATTTCCTCTCCTTGGAATCTGTTTTTTCCATGACATCTAACTTACTTCATATTTAATTTATCCATTCACTGTTTTCTATTGTCTACTTCCTGCATATTTTAATTGCTTGTATGCTTCCTAAGGAGAGCCATTTGTGCTTTTTCTTACTGTGTCCCCTGCTCTAGCACAAGCCCTGGCACTGTGTTGACACTGCCCTGGGCTGCCTGTAGCCCTTGCTGAGTGAACGGTGCACACAGAGATGAAGATCTCCACCGATCCCTGACTCCAGGGCTGCTGTGTCAAGGGAGTCAGAGGTGTATTCTCTCAGAGGCTCTCGCTGGAACTTCTGGAAGCCCTTACTATGCCACGCTGCTCCTCAGATGTTCTGGGAGCCTCCCGGCTCCTCAGAGGGCAGCTGCTTTTCACTGAGGTGCTCTTTATCTCCCTAAACTCTACAAGCACACATAGCCTTGTCTCCACCTTTGTGAGGTGAAGCATCAGGTTGACTTTCTATCGCTCACTTCCACGCCAGTGAACATTCCTGCCCACACCAAATCTTCATCAGACTCCTCAGAGGCCCTCCTCTTGTCTAGGCCTCAACCTTGGCCTGTGAAACACAATTTTGGCAAAGACTCCTGTTCAGTCAGTTCAGTAAGAACTCTCCCACTCCGAGAAGGGATCTATCCCCTGAAACCCTCCCCTGCCTCAGTTTTTGGCCTGGCTCTCAAACCTCCGGCTGTCTGTGCTGTATTTATCCCAAGTTGAACCCCAGCTCACATCTCATACAGTAGCCCTGAGGGATGTCTTTGTTATTTCTGACAATGTCCTATGCAACTTTTCCTATAACAATTTTATTTCTTTGAAAACTATTTATTTCTAGGTTTCTTTGCCTAGTCAGTTATTCAAGTGCATCCCTGTGCACATGTCTATGCTCATTATCCCAAGATGTAATGATATACTTACTTATTTTTGCCTATCCAATAAAATCTTTGGTTTCTGATTAACTAAATATGTTTAAACCTAAGACTTTACCATAAAAATATTTAGCACACAAGAGTTATCAAATACATTCTACTTTACCAAGTCTATATGCTTATTTTATTTTCTCAGTCTACTTTACAAACATAGGTTTAGGTTTGTATTTTGGCTTTCTTTCTATATTTAAGATAGAAGTGCCTGTTTCCTAAGGTCATAATTGCAAAAGAATACAAAGATATTGAGAGAGAGAGAGAGAGAGAGAGAGCCAGAGAGCTGAGTGGAAGGGTGGTTCCTCCTACACATTCTCTTCATGAACATATCAAAGAAACTTGAAACTTCGTTGTCCTGGTAACGTACTTCTAATGTGAAAAGAGTTGTTAGGCTTATCGTATGACTTTTGGAGACAGTTTTTGAAATCATTGGATAATCAAGTAAAGTTCTTCCATGTGCTTTTGCTATGGCTATTATGCCAGGAGAAGAATTGAACACTAGAAATCAAAACTGGAAACAAAAAAATACTCCAAGTTAACATCTAGGTTCCACCTGCCTGATCTGATTGGATGTCGTGTGCAATGGTGACCATACCTCAAATAGGTCAAGTAGTTCAAGGTCAGAGCAGCAACTTCTTCTCAGCTATTATTTCTGTGCTAACGTCATTCAGGCTCTTGACACAAAGCAAACTTTATTTGAAATTTCCTAGCCACAGAGGCATCAACTCAAGGCTCTTTTTTGAGAGTTTACTTTTTTTCCTCTAATATCAATTTAGAAAAAGAAACCCATGGAATGTTTATGAATCCTTTAATCAATTAGATATACTCTTGACATTGAGCAGACAATTAACCTGGAATTCCTGAATACCAAATATGTAGTTCATAATAAAACATTGCAGAGGGTTTCAAGTTTCATAATAACTGTTTGAATTTTTCTACAATTATTTCCATGTGTCCTTCTGATGAATCAATCTATAATCATTCCATAGTTTCTTTAAAAACATTCTTTTTCTTCTCACAGTTTTGTTTTTGTATTACGTTTGTGTGTCTCCTTATCCCTCATAAAATCTTTTATTTCCCAAAGGAGCTCATGAATGAGGAAGAAGACAAAACAATGAAGTGCTGAGTACAGGGTCAGCTGGACAAAATCCCAAACCTCTTCTCACAGGAAGGAGTAACAGGGTGGAGTACACAGTAGGAGGAAAATGTTGCTGAATCATATAGGGACCAGAGTTCCCACAGTGAGACAAGCAAGCCTTGGCACATGGAAAAGAGCTTGTGTTGAAGTCTTTACTAGAAGTAAATTTGTTTGTAGAATTACTGAATTAATTCAACACATTTTTTGAATGCCCTTATGTAGTCATCACTGTCTCCCCTTAAGGATCAGAGATAGAGCAGCGAGTCCGTGTTCCATGGAGCTTCCACTGCAGCCGTGGGCGGGGAGGGAAGGCAGGCATGGAACAGATAAGCCAACACACATACTTGATGTTTTCTGATGAGTTCACTGAGGAAGGTTATGATTTCATCATGAGATTATAATAGAGACAGATAAAAGCAAAACGAAGGGGGAGCATTCCAGGTAGATGGAACCCAGTGTGTAAGACATAAATAGCAGTCAAAGGTGGCTTTTATCTTTCCTTCCTCAGCCTCAAAGGCTTGAGGATTTGTGGCCGGAGTGCTGATGTCACTTTGAGGACAGAACCCCATAGTCGCTTGGTGTTGCAAATCTGAAGAAACACAGGTCCCTAGGCAGGATTCCCCAACTGACAAAAAGGAAGAAGATTCAACAGCATGGTAGGTCAGCTGATGTCTCCATTTGCCAACTCAAGCTCTCCCCACTGCTAGAGCAACCCCACCTTTAGGCATGGCTGTGCATACAGTCCCCATGGAAAGGCTGCGTGGAAGAGTTCGAGTAACTTCTACAAATAACTCCTAGAAATGATTCCATAATTACACTAAGCTTAGAAAGAGGCTGCTACACTATGGAATGACATAGTTTAGCACCTTAGGAACCATTTTGTTACAGGTCTCCTCACTGCGTACCAAGTGGCTGGCAACATCTGAAGACAGTTCTGCTGTGGTTCAGAGAATGAGGAATCCTGAAAGTAGAGGTCAATGATATCACTAAACACTCAGCAGTGCATAGGAAAGTCCCCACAACAAGTGGCCCTGCTTTAAGTTTTGAATCAAAGCACTGGTAGTTCTTACCATCATGAAGTTAACCCTCCACAGCAGTCTCCATTGTTGTCAGAGTTCAGAGTGGGCTTTGAGTTTCTGAAGGTTCAAATCCAATCTCTCTGACTCACAAGTTGTGTGTCAGGCCATGGGCAAGTCACTTAGCATTCTGTGTCTTCGTTTCCTTTTGTGTTACAGGAAGGTAATTATTCCCAGCTTTGTAGAATTATTTTGAGGAAAATGTGAATTACACATTTGATTATTAACAAGGTCTTGCATACAATGGTCACTTGATAAATATTTAAAACATTTTGTTTTGCTGCAAGATCATAAGAGTAGGGTGGATGGCCTCCACTGACTCAGTTTCCCTCCTTTATTGGTTCGATGCCACAGGTAAGGCATCCTTTGGGCATACGGAGATAGGTGACAGAAAAGAGTGGATAGACATCATTGAAGTTTTGTGTTTTGGTGTGCAACAGCCAATATCCTTAGAGAAAAACAGTTGACACATTTGTCTTTTGCTGGAAAACAGAGCTGATGTTTTAAAGCCTAAGGAAACATCTTGGCTACTGAAATATACATGCATCATGGTGCCCTTGCCTGTTGTTGGTATCTGCTAGGAGCCTTACTAGACAGCACAGACACAAGCTTCTAAGGAAGCAATGCTGAGCAAGGAAGAATATTGGAAACTGGTTCAGTTCAGATGCAGAAGCTGCTGTTGAAGTGTCCTTGTCAGAGAGGTCTGCTTACAGGGACCATCCAAGTGGCAGGTACCTCTTTGAAATACATGGAAGAAGAAAAACTGGTCACAAAGGGCAAAAGTTTCCAGGGGCTTTTTCTAGAACCATCAAGAGGCTCTGATTTTCCTATTGGCAGATCAAGTGTCTAAGTTTTTATTAGCATTGTGCCTTTGTGACACTTTTTCTATGATGTTGTCATAGCTAGGAAGGAATAAATCTTCTCTGTGTTTGGATGCTTGTCTTAGACTTCTGCCATCTTTTCAAAGCTTATTGATATGGATCAGTTGAAGCCCCATTGTCATATTTGAACTTTTTCCTCCCTGAGAAGAGTGATTTAAGAAGCTCAACTCTTGCCGGAAAATTCTCTGAGGGAATTGAGCAGAGATATGAAAAATAAATCATCATTTTGTTCATAATCAAATTCATCCCTCTCTTAATGCATTTTATATCACAAACTGCCAAATCTAGACTTAGCTTCCTGTTCCTCCTGTGACCTGGAGACAAAAGCGTTTATCCATCCTTTCTGGTGACAGATTCCTCGCCAGGAACTCCCAGCATGCACCACCATCTGTTCACCTCTCAGCTGCTTGAACCCACCTCCTTCCTAAATTAATGCTAAAATACATCTTCTGAAAGCCTATGCTTCTTGCTCAGCCCTAAAGGTGACAACTAACCTCAACCTAATTCTAGGTATCAAGATCTATTCACTGTTTCTAAGAAGAAGCAATAGCAGTGAAACAATGAAATCAAACCTGTTCCAATGTATGCGTCCCTCCTCAGCTGCTTCCAAATGGAGCTACAGCCCGAATGCAAGTAGGATTTCTGCATCTAATTAGACTATTTGATATCAGATCAGAGCAGAGGGACACTTTAGAGGCAAATCCTTTCTCTATTTTCTTCTTCACTGGCTATGGGACTACACAGACTGAATTCTCAAGACTTTTTGGGGAAAATATCCCCAGAGCAATTCAATATCTGCTCTTTATTTTTGTTTGATTTGGCCTGTGAGTAAAATTAGCAGTGGAGGTTGGGACTTTCTCATGAACATCTCTTTGAGAACTAGGAAAGTCAGGATTGAGGGAGAGGAGGATAACATGGAGGAGAAAACCGAGCTCAACTTGTATACTTCTTCTCACTGCTTTGATAAAGGGGTAAGAGGAAGGACATGTGGCTGTAGGAGCTGGCCTCAAGGAGTCACAGTATATTCATTTCTTGGGGTTACTGTAACAAACTACCACAGACTAGGTAGCTTAATCAACAAAAATATATCATGTCATAGACCAGAGGCCAGAAATCTATGCAGAAGGTGTTGGCAGAATTGTTTCCCCCTGAAACCTGTGAGAGAGACTCTGTCATATGCCAATCCATCTCCTAGGGTCTGGTAGATCATGGTCTCTTACATTCATTCCTTGGCTTGGAGATGTTATCATTTCAGTTTTTGCCTGGATGTTTTCATAGCAATGGGAGTCTCCGTGTGTGTGTGTGTGTGTGTGTGTGTGAGTGTGTGTGTGAGTTGGGTTATATTCACATGTAACAAAGGTTAGGATATCAACCTGCATTAGCTGAAAACAGTTCAACCCATAACAGGATCGGCTGGAGCTGGAAAAGGCCATTGGCTCTCTTCTGCATTCAAACTTGAATATGGAGGAGGTTTTCACAGGTGTACAGGTCACAGCATGAACATCTTTGTTGCTTAGCATTCCATCAGGGATCAATTCACACCCTGCTGTCTTCCACATTTGCTTTCATTGTCACTTTCTCCAAGAGAATGACTGTATGGGACTTGGAAAAGATCAGCAAAATGAAACTTTTGATTCCCGGCATGAGAATTTGCTGCAAACATTGTAGGACATTAGAGTGCAGACAATAGGAGTTGGATTTAGATCCTCACTGGCTAACTTACCAGGATCCATGCACTCCTAGCTCCCTGACTTCTTTGTATGTACAACTTTGCACAAAGTTCAAGTGCATACAAGCACACATGCGTGAGCATACACACAGACAGACAGACAGACAGACACACACACACAGTGACATTTCCCCAAAGAAGTCCTTACATTTGCCTTAAACAGTGCTACCTAGTGTTTGACTTTTATTCCTCTTACATATTTGGCAGTGACCTCCTTCATGTCCCTCCTGTTTTACTTTAAATTTTTTATTACCTCTCATTTGGCAGGTGACTCTGTTCAGTGGCCAACTAGCTGTATTCCAGCAGCAGAACAAAAAGAAGATAAACCGCTACTGGTTTCCCCCAGAGAAAACCTCCTTTATCTTGAAGAGCTGAATTGCCAGGTGGAGTTGAGTAAACTTTGGGGGTTGCGACAGAGTTGAGGTACAAAGTTCACCACCAACGTAAAACAGCCAGCCCAGTTCTGCTTTTTAATGCCTTCTAAACTGACAGAGCAGAGCAATATAAACAAGGGTGTGGCAATCACCTCCAGGGAGCACCAGCCATACTGTAATGGCAGCTAATGAGTGAACAACTAGTTTATCATCTTTATATGCAGAGTATGATTTTGTTTATATGTCCCCAAAGTTTGCTGGGGGATCCAGGCCAAGAAGGGGAAAACTATGTGGAAATTATAAGAGAGAATCTTTGTATTTCTTGCTAGGCAAATGATTTATGGGTTTACAGAATTAGAAAACCCTTTTAGAGAGCAGCAAATTCCATCTTTTTGCTTACTTAGGGAAGGACACTCAAACGTGAGTAAATTAAAGCACTGTATGTTTAATGAAAAGCGCAGAGGTTTGGGTTCCAGTGCCTAACTTTGTAAGGAAAATAAAACCTAGGTTATATGTTGCTATGAAGGCTCAGAACACACAGTTCTCAGCTCATTTTATGAGCTACCATCCCCGCTTTGACCAGGGTCACTGAAGCCAATTAGTCACAGAGGAGGGAGTAGACATCACTTGTTAGCTCAGTGTCTCACCTCTGCCCACTGTTATCTCAATGTATGTAGGGCAGATTCTTGAAATCCCCAAACAAATGAACTCTTGACATCTTTTCAATTAGTTGTTTCTAGTGTCCCCACCAACAATTTTTACCAGAGCTGCTAATAATTAACCAAAGGGAGTGACTGGATGGAAACTTTCAGGCCTCTCCAGAGGAAGCCTTGCCAAAACTGGTGCAGGAGGCAGCCAGAATAAGGAAGCCAGGAGCTTGCAAAAACACACATGTGTCGTTGAATATGTTGGCTCTCGGACAGACATAGCTGTGAGACACCAAAGCACTTTCTTCGTTTGTGTATTTACAGATTCGGGATCTCATTCAGGATCCAAATTCGCAACAGTGAACCAGATCTCTGGGTATTCTTAGTGACATTTACCTAATACATTCATTAGTGATATTTTTTTTTTCTGCTGCCTTACCTAAGTCACCACCTCTATTTGAATACTGTGTCCTTACTGAGATTCATGCAATGAATTTGGGAAGAAAATGGAGAGAAATAGAGGAGGAAGTCGTGGTGTTTGAGCATAAAACACAGCCTTGCTGACGCTCCGTGTGTGGCACCTCTCCACAAAGGTTGGCTGGCAAAAATCTGTTGAGCGTGACTGACTTTTACTACTTTCTGTGGGTTCCGTTAGCCATTTGCTTCAGGAGTCAAAGAGAGATTTGAGCTGGTTGTGGCAGAGAAGGTGGCAATATTCAGGGATAGATTCCAAGTTCACCATAAATCCCAAATCCTTTCAAGCATTTTGAGCCTCTACTTTATACCCCACACCGTTTTTGCAAAATGAATCACAATCTTTTCCAGCAGAGGTCTCTTTCACTATTTATCACTAACCGCCTTTCGAGCTAAATGAAATTTCCTTGTGCTCAGTTTGACTCTACAGATGGTACATATCTTCTGACTACATACTGTTTCTGTAGTTGTCATTTGAGCAGGCAGCAGGGTACCACACTGGTTATCAGGGATGACAAGACTGTATTAATATAGTCACTCTCTTCCCTCTTAATTTCCTTTGCTCAAATATCCTGTATGATGTTGGCAACAGAGAACCATTTTTTAAATTAGACTTGTATCTGTACTAAAATTCGAATATCAGTTGTGGAGATTTGCCTGCAATGCCAGCAAAATTGTCGAGCTGCATCCAGGCATATCATAAAAGAACAACTGACCTATTTAGAATTACTGCCTATTACTCCAAGTTCAGTTCATTTGAGTTATACTGAAAGTCAGGAGTCAAGAAAGCAAGGCACAACAGTTTAATTATTTAATGTGAAATGGGATGCCAACGCGATGAGCGGCCCCCATCCAAACACGCACATCTCATTCTCATTAGTGTAAAAGGGCAATGCTTCTCTGTGAGTTTTCCCTTTGGTGACCTTTAAGAAAAGGCTAAGGCAAAGCTCTAACTCCTCTCCTTCTTCCTTCCCCTACTGGCCTAAAGGAACTGAGGAAGTCTTTTTTCTGCAAATCAGGTCGTGACTCAGAGCCAAACATTTTCAAGGAGTAGAATTTCATATGCAGATTGCTCAGCCCAAGACAACTTTAGAGTTCCCAGGACAGGTTGGCATGGGTGGGGGTGCTAAGAAGGAGTGTTTGTTGTGGAATTTTATCATATAGAGTGTATGCCCTTCACATATGCTTTATATGATTTGCTTCTTTTCAGCATATAAACTTATATAACCACAGGATCTCAGCGCTGTGAGGGAGCATTCTAAGCTACCCAACACTAGAAATTGGCTACTTTCTTTGTTTTGCTTTTTACACAGGGTCTCACTATGCAGTACAGGCTGACCTTGAATTCATTGTGTAGCCCAGGGTGGCCTCGAACTCACAGTGATCCATCTGCCTGAGCCTCCAGAGTGCTGGGATGACAGGTGTGAGCCACCGTGCCTTGTGAAATCAGCTACTTCATACTCTTAATAAATGCTACTTTTTTCCCCAGGAAGCTGCCAGTTGATTTAAGGAAGGTGAGATTCCGTAAATGCCCGGACTGTCATTTCACATCTCACTTCTGTCTTCCTCTGGACTCGGTTTAAACAGCTTTGCAAGGAGGACTTTCCAGGGGTACGGCCTTATACCAGGACACATGGGAACCCACTTTCACCCTGCATTTTGGAGGGATGTGATCGCAACAGGGAATTTTTGCTCCATGGAAGGAGAGTGTCTGAGTGTTTTTTCCCTGTGAGGCACAGCTGGTAGCTCCTTGCTGGCTGGTGTTTGTTTGGAAGTCACATGGTGAAGGGAGTTTCTGCCCATGTTTACTCATTACACATTCAAATATGACACCCTGACACCCATCTCAGGGGAACTCAGGGCTGCTTCCCAGTTCTCCTGCCAGAAATGGAAAGTTTATTCCCAGAATGAAAGTTGCTTTCTTTGCCCATGCAGAAGGTTTAGGGTTCATCAGGCATAAGTTAGAATTGTTACTTGTTAAATGTTAAATGTGTGTAATGATTTAATTTGTACATTATTGAAGATGGCCACTTGGCTGATGGATATACCTGAGATATTTCCTAATCGGCACTGCATGTATCAGAGAACAGCCTCACCACATGAGGAAGGAAAGCTTCCTTCTCTCCGCACATTACTAAGGTGATATAAAATGCATCATTTTCTTTTACCCCTCTTGGAGTCCCCTGCCTATATGAGAGTCTATTCTCACCATATTGTGTGTAGATGGGCTGTGTGCCTCACTTTGGCCAAGGAACCCATGGTGAAAGCCAGAAGACCTAATGTGTGGCCATCGCTGCCTTTTGTCACTCTAACAGAGTGGGGAATGCTCCAGAGACAGGCTGCTCTGTCAGGTGAGGGATATGGAGACCACTGTCACAGCTGACACAGAACATGAGGAAGAAATCAAGCTTGATGACTGTGGGCCCCTGAGACCAAAACCCATTTATTACTGCAATATCACCTGGATCATCCGGACTAATGCAGACTGTTTACTGAAAAAAGGAAAATAAACTAAGTCCAAATAGAATCTTGCCACTTAACAGTGATGTGAACTCAGACATTGATAAGGTACTGATGACCTTTACAATTTCAACTCATTTCCTCCTGTTAGAAATGGGTGTAAACAGCCTCATCTTCCTGACCTCACAGGGTGACCTGCAACTCAGACGGCATCATTAAAAGCATGACACACTAAAAGGGATTATGTCCTTGTTAAATGCAAGGCCCTAGCCTAGTTGGATTTTTTTCTTTTTCAGTGAGTTGTATGCACTGGTCTTTGCTTCTTGTCAACTTCCTAATAAATAAATGTTCTGAAGTATATCATTATTATAAAGTTCAGTAAGCAGCCAAGCATAGCTATTCAATACTCTTACCTGAGGGCAGCATGTCTAACCATAGGGCACCATTCTTTTTATGGGTCCTGCCTCAAGGGGAGCACACACGGAACAAGTGAGAGACACTGGACCCTCGTCTAGCCGTGCCAATCAATCCCGTTACCTTTTTGGAGCCATCAGCATCTCATGTGCTGTCCAAACTGCTTTCACACTCTTAGAGAACATTATTAATGACAGAAAATGCTGTTATTTATTTTGCTAGAAAGAATTAGTAGTGCAGTGAGCATTAGCTTTAGAATCAGGTAAATCTGGCACCCAGCAGTCGCTCAGTAAATAGCTTATAAATAAATGAATGGATCAGTTCAAATCTCACCAATTCCTAGTTATATGTCATTGTACCTGACTTCTCTGAGCTCTTCAGTTTTCTTATGTATAGCAAACCAAATAATAATCCCTACCTCAAAGAGTGTTTTTTAGAGGATTAATGAAATGGGAACTGTACAAGGTTGATCAAAGTGCCTGGCAAAGACTGAATAAATGTGAGCCTTTAGTTTATTAGCCTTGCTATGTCCTGGAGTATGTGGTCATGTACAGAGAAAAGGAATGGACTTTGGGGCTTGCTTGCAGGCTTCAGTAAATGAGGTCTCTCGATTTCTTCTGAAAAAAATCAATAGCATTTTGATAAGACCACACTTCTCCGCCTCAGAAGCAATACTATATGAGTGTGCTGAGGAAAACATTTAAAATGCTTTTGATGCACAAAAGCTTCTAGGCTTCTGCCTTGGAATAGCTTTCCTAGTGAAAGGAAGGGCCCTGCCTCCCACTGCCTGGCTCCTCGATTGCTTTTCCATCTCCTCTGAATTGCATTGGTTTTATCTCCCTGAGTGGCGCCCGTGTCTGCTTCTTTAATGCCCTTGCAGGTGCTTGAAAGACCCTTCTGCAGGTGGTGTTTCTCAATATCAAACTTAGGAATTTATATGAGCAACAAGAAAATAGATGGCAAACTTTTAAATGATCTGCATCCACAAGAGAAGAAGAGAAGAGGCTTTGTCTGGCTGAGTGCCTGTTATTCACCTGGTGCTTTTCCAGGTAGTTATCATTTTATTTAACTCTCACAGCAACCCTGTGAGATAAGTGGCTTTGGGTTGTTTATTTTTGCAGTGATGATTTTAGAATGAGGATATTGAGATGCAAAGTTTAGGAATTTGGCCAGGGACACATAAGCAATCAGTGGCACTGCTGGGCATCGAATGCTGGTCTCTTCCTTTCCCCCCAACCATCATCTTGTCTTCACCTCCCCCTGCCTTGCAGCAGTTTCCTGCCTTTTCAGGAACTTCATTCCTGAAGCCTGACAGTTTGTGTGTGGTGGAGAAGCCTTTGGAGCGGGGGACCTGGGTTTCCTCACTGATAATGTTATTTACTAATTCTGGGGCCTGGGGCAGGTCACTTGTCACCTCTGAGCCTCTGGTGCTTCATTAGTAAGAAGAAGGAAAAAAATCACCCTCTTCAGACAGTGCTGTCAGGAGAATCAGAGACAGTGTTTGTGGAGCACCTGGCATAGGTAGGGGACTCACTTAATCAGTGCACGTTACTGACTTTTGTACTGTTGTCTTCCACCAATGAATCCCTGAGTAGGAGGAGACACGTAGCTGCACTTAGGCAGTGTCTCATGGGAGGCATATTTTTTTTTTTTTTTATTGCAAATGTTGTGTATTTGGTTTTCCAAGCACACATTTTCCTTTGTTTGGGGGTACTGGTATCGTGCATATTTGAGAGAAGGTACAAGGGGAGGTTGTTTCTTGCTAGGAGAAGTGGGACAAGACTGAAACCTGAACACTCACTGACCTGTAAAGCCCACCAGGGCAGACACTGGGCCTACTTCTCTCTTTCTTACCGTTCTTTTCTGGATAACGTGTAGCACAAAGTAAGTTGTGATAAAAGTATGTGGATTAAATGAACACAAGTTGGATCTTAAAGGGTGGGTTTTGAAGGAGCATAGAGGAGACTGGAGGGAATGCAAAGCAGGGAATTAAGAATGTGAGGCGACCAGAATGGACTATGTTTATAGGAAACAGAAAGTGAAATGACATGGCCGGAGAGAAAGAGATATTTGGGTAAGTAAACTGGGAGGTCAGAGGAATTTGAAGTTTCCAATACATCATTGATCGGGGTTGTGTAACACTGCAGAGCAACTGAAGGAAAGTTAATTCAATCACTGGGCAATGAGACCAGTGGTTGTTTTATAAGATTGTTCGAGTCCTAAGTGAGCTGGTACCTATGGGGATTAAGTGAAATGTTATGTGTAAAGAGCTTAGCACACCCCATGGCACATAGTAGGCACTCTGTAAAGCAGCTATTACTAATATCAAAGTACTATTTATTACTCTGTGACATTTTGGTGACAATAGTAGAGGTTACATCGTGGAGGTAGGAGCAAAAGCCCAGAGAGGTAGCAGATGTTGATGTTTATCAAAAGCCTGTGAGCTAAAGCACTATCCAGGCCCTCCGGGGGACCCACCTATAAAGTGTCCTGCTGTTCTTCTACTTAGTGTAACATTGACATATCAGTCAGGAATCATATTACCAGATTCAGAGTGAAGGTCCAAATACCATGTGTGATATTAGGAGCCAGTTTGATAAGCCGATTCTCAAAACTCCTTCCTATGAAACCGCAAGTTTCTCTCAGCATCCAGATACCATTTTGGGGGTGAGGGAGAAGGGATAGCCAGGTTCTGGCCTTTATCCCAATGCAGCTGAGTTACCTAACTCAACTGTTCATATAATCAATCTGAGATTATGAGATTACACTAAAATTCATTTCATTGTTTTCTTCCTCCAGGCAGGTCTCCTGAGGAGAAAAAGAGAAATTGTAGATTAAAAAGTAGTTTTAGAACAAATGCTCTAACAATTTTATCACCCCATTACGTGAATTCTTATATAACTGGTTCTAGGGAGGTGATAAACATGGAATGTGTAAGTGCTGTGGGGATTTCAAGAAATTATTTCAGTGAATTCAGGAAAGGCTTGGTGGACGAGACAACTGGATCTGGGTTTATTTTTCAAGTTGAACAAAAAATTTAAAACATACATAGAAATGGAAAGAATCATGGAATGAAGACCATATAACCTTCAGTGAGAGTCAGTATGTGGTTGTCTCTTGGTATATTGGCTTTCCCTCTCTCTGCAAAAACATCTACCTATGCATACATTCTTATATAATGTGCATGTTCCATATTTTGGGGACTGTTTGAGAGTCAGCTGTAGACATCATGACATTTTGTTCTGAACTACTTCAGAGGGGGGCCAGGGATTTAGCTCAGTAGCACAGCACCTGCCTGGCAAGTGTGAGGTCCTGAATTCAATGCCTGGTACCTAAAAAAGGAGAAATATTTCAGAGCACATCCATTGTGAATGAGGATTTTGTCCCGAGTAACCACAACATCATTATCATTAGCCCCCAAAACAATGGAGGAATCAATCTGGTGGGAGGAAAGATAGTGTTTGGAGTTTTGATCAGCACACAAATTGCCTTCTGAACTGAGGACACAGGGTGAGTCCAAGCACAGCTGTGGTGATCTGTTTGAGTCCCTCCACTGTATGTAGAACTGCTGGTGGACTAGAAGGCTGAAGTGATTTGCTAAAGGCCACAAAGGTAGTTTGGAGAGAGCTGGGGCCAGACACCACATTTCCTGATTCCTGTTGCCTTTGCTCCCCATCGTCCTCCTCTTCCTGGCACAACACTAAATTTAGAATATGACATTCTTGGCTTTACACAGGGCACCTTGAACTCAACCCCTGTTTAAGAGGTTTGTAGAGGGCACCTTTCCACATGTGTTATAAAGATGTTGCCAACCCGGATCTTGCCAATTCTCCTGTAAGATCAAAACTGAATCAGATGGAGAAGTAGAAGTGGGGATGACTAATATGCACGTCATGGAAAAAACCTAAAGTGATGTTTCAGGTCTTTGGGGGAAAAGCAGCCCTATCGCCTGAGCTGGTGTCCACTTTCTTACCCTGTGGCCTTTGTGGCCTGGGTATTTCTTCTTCCATCTTGTTTTACTTCCTGTGGCAAGAGAGGAGGAGCCAAAAATGCAAGGAGATTGGTAGACTGTGAATCAGGTCAGTGGTATGCTGGCCCCTTTCTGCTTCCAACCATTCCTGTGTCTCTAGGCGGTGATTTTCTGTCAGGAGAGACTTTACTCCCAGGGGATATTGGGCTGTGTTTGGAGCCACTTTGGGTTGTCATCTCTGGGAGCTGCTAAGTGACAACATCTTAGAAAAATCATCCACATCCTCCAGGCTTTAATGTGTATTCACTTTGAAAGGAGGATATTTGGGCTAGCTCAGTGGTTTTCAATCTTGACAGTGCTTCAAAATTCTCTGGGATTCTTGCTTAAAAATTCAGGTTTCTGTTCCAATCATTAGAGATTCCAAAAATGGATCCCAGGATGTGCACCTTGAGAAACGCTGGGCTGGGTGATTTCTCAATCCTCCTTAACCCCCCTGTTTTCCAGTTTTACAAATAGTTATATATATATATATAAAACAAATGTGCTTAGATTTTCTGCCTGAACTCAGAAAGAATATGAAAACAGGAAATGGCAGTCTTCCTTAGGTACAGTCATGGATATGGATGCCTTCACTCCCAGCGGTCAGAATCACCATGCTGCACTTGTGGTGAGACTTGAGGCCACACTCTTTGTGCCCTTCCATGGAAGCCTGTGTGCCCACCAGCATCTGGTGTGGGTAACATTGCAGACACATGGCAGTGCCAGTTATTTTGTAACACCTGGTGTGACAGCGTGGGGGCACAGCAGACATTCCTGCAAATTCCGGTGTCTGCTCCCTAACAGCATCTTCTCAGAGGTGGTTCGAGCACAAAGCTATCATCTGATGTGAATTAGGATATAGAAGACCATCGGAGATGGCATAGACATACTTGTTTACAGTGAGGTGTGGAAAAGAAAAGAAAGACTCTTTTTGAGTCATGTGTTATTGGGGAGAAGGAAGCTTGGGCGGGCTGCTACTATTGGCAGGAGCGTGACTCCTAGTACACTCATAGCTGTTAATCACTGAACGTTTTCTGTGAGTCAGAAGAGACTGACGTATGACACCATTCACATCTAAAAAGTGCTGCAGTGCAGACATGATTTGTGTACCATCTCTTAGGCGAGGAAGCTAAGGTGCAGAATCCCTTAATAACTTCTGCAAGATAACACTGTGTCAGTGTCTGCTAATCAACATAAACTAATTCCAAAGTTTAGTCTTTGTCATTATTCCTCAGTTGCTCCTGTCAGGGTTAAAACTGATCCTGGAAAGGCAGGGACATGGAAATTACAGAGCAACAGGATCAAAGAATTCCACATGTGGCCTTTCTCCATACATATATGCAATCAAGGTTGACTTTCATTTGAAGTTATTTGAATATATTGCAGTAAGACGCAGTGCCTAGTTACTTCATCATTCCTTAAGTTACCATGCTTCTCTCCTAATATTAGTATATTCCAAGAAAGTTTTGTTCATTAAAAAATCCAACTTCATTAAATGAACAATGCTAGACATAAAAAAATCAAGTCTCAACACAATTAGTGGTTCACCTTAACACCCCAATTTCACAAAGAGATCAACTAAAGAAAAAATTAACAGTGACATATCAGAGATGAACCACACCTTTGAACAAATGGACTTGTCAGATATCTACAAAGTGTTCTACCCCACAACAAAACAATACATATTCTCAGCAATATGTGGAACATTCCCCCAAACAGACCACATACTACTACATAAAGCCTACTTAAATAAATACAAAAGAATTGAAATTATCCCATGTATACGATCCTATCATAGTACATTAAAACTAGAAATCAACCACAAAAGTTACCATAGAATTTTTCCAAATACCTGGATATTAAATAACACACACCTGGGGCTGGGGATATGTAGCTCAGTGATAGCACAAGGTCCTGTGTTTGATTCCCGGTACCAAAACCAAACAAACAAAAACGAAAGCAAAAAACCACACACACCTAAAGAAATCAAAGAAATAATTAAATAATTCTTAAAATAAAATAATAATGCCAGGACAATATACCAGAACCTACGGGACATAATGAAAGCAGTCTTAAGAGGGAAGTTTATTTCTATGAATGCTCATACTGGAGAAGCAGAGTGAGTTCACGTAGTTAACCTAGTGATATACCTTGAGATACATGTACCTTAAGACAGACAAGAACAGGCCAAACCCAATCCTAGTACAAGGGAGAAATTGTAGAAATAGGAGCAGAAATTAATGCAACCGAGAATTAAAATATACAAAGAATCAATGACTCGAAGAGCTGGTTCTGTGAAAGAATAAACAAAATAGACAAAATAAACAAATTCATAGCTAAACTTACCAAAAGAAGGAAAGAAAAGACCATGTTAATTAGAAAAGAAAAAGGCAAACTATCATAACAGACACCATCAAACTCCAGGAAAGTATTAGTAACTACTGTGAAAAATTGCATTATGAATTTAGAGACTATTGAAGAAATGGGCAGATTCTTCAACATGTACAAATTACAAAAGGTGAACCAAATAGATATTAAAACACTGAAAAATCTAATAACAGACAAGGAAATTGATTCAGGAATAAAAAAATACCTACCACCTGAGAAAAGCCCAGAACTGGATAGATTCTTATAGAATTATATATTCAGAGAAGATATAATGCCAATGTATCCAACCCTTTAGTAGAATTGAAAATGAAGGAACACTTCCAAACTCATTCTTGGAAGCTAACATTACCCTGATTGCAAAACCAGAAAAGGACCCAGCTAAAACAGACCTATAAGCCAATCTCTTTAACGGACATAGATGCAAAAATTCTCAAGAAGATATTGGAACAGAACCCGGTCACCTCCGCTGAGGGCAACTCGCAGACTGGACCTGCTCCCACCCATAGCACGACGACAGGGTGGAGCCAGGCGGTCTGCTGTGAGCATATGTGCTTTTCCACCTCCGACCATGGCAGTTTGTATACACCTATGTATGTTAAAGTATAGTCTGAGGCAGCTTTATCTCTTCCCAAGGCGAGAGTCCAGGGGTATAGATAAGCCCAGGAGTACAGTTATTATCACAGGGAAGATGACTGATTGAGTGGTAGGGCAACGGAGATGAGAGAGGAGAAAAACTGAATGATCAAATGGGCCATCATCTGTGTAACTGAGTAACAAAGGTGAAGGTAACATTATGTTGGACAGCATCCAGAGGTAATTCCCTTCTATATTTTCTATAATTCTGTATTTCCTCAACCATTTTTGTATTAACAGAAGTGAAGATAACTTTATATTTATATTATACAGCATTCAGTGCAAATTCCCTACTATCTTCTCTTTAATGTTTTTGTGTTAACTAATGTGAAGATAACATTATGTAATACAACATCCAGTGCTAATTCCCTTCTATATACTGTATAATTTTGTCATATGTCTCCATTCTTTTGTCTTTAAAATAAAATTTAAAAAAAAAGAAGATATTGGCAAACAGAATGCAGCAAATCATCAAAAAGATCATACATCATGACCAAATAGGCTTCATCTCAGGGATCCAATAATTGTTCAGCATGTGAAAATCAAGAATTGTAATATACTACATGCACAGAAGCAAAGACAAAAATCACATGATCATTTTGATAGATGAAGAAAAAGCCTTTAACAAAACTCAACATCCATTCATGATCAAAACTCTGGGGAAAATAGGTATAGAAGGACCTTGTTCCAATGTTATAAAAGCCATTTATGACAAATCAACTGCTAACATTATATTAAATGGGGAAAAATTGAAAGCTTTCCTTCTATAAATCAAGTACAAGATAAGGATGTCCTCTATCACCACTTAATATCACACTTTAAACATTAGCCAAAGCAATCAGACAAGAGAAAGAAATAAAAGGATACATATAGGAAGGAAAGAAATCAGATTGCCATTGTATACAGATAATCTGATACTCTATATAGAAGACAAAAAAAATTCCACCAAAAAACTCTTATAATTAATATTCATATTCAGCAATGTAACAAGACATAAAATGAACACATAGAAATCAATAGAATTACTGTACGCCAATAATGAATCCACCAAGAAAGAAATTAGGGAAACAATATCATTCACAATAGCATCAAGAGAAATTAAATACATAGGAAGTAACCTAATCAAGGAAGTGAAAAACTTCTACATGGAAAGTACAGAAGTCTGAAAAATTAGGTCAAAGAGGATATCAGAAAATGGAAGATATCCCCAGTTCCTGGATACAGGCAGAACCATTATTGTCAAAATGGCAGATTTAATACAATTCCAATCAAAATACCAACAGCCCTCCTCACAGAGCTGGAGAACACAACCCCAAACTTTCTTTGGAACCAGAATAGGGCAGGAATAGCAAAAGTAACTGTCGACAACAAGAGAAGACAGCAAACATCATAATCTCGGATTCAAAGTAATATTGTGAAGCTACAGTGATTAAAATAGCAAAACTGGCATAAACCACATATATGGGTCAATGGAACATAATAGAAAACACAGAAACAACCCGAGGCCCATTCAGCTGTTTGATCTTTGACAAAGGGGCCGAAAACGTAAGTCAGAGGAAAGATAGACCCTTTAGCAAGTGGTGCTAAGAAAATGGGAAAGAAGATTTACACTAGGCCTGTGTCTCTCACCACATACTCAACTAAAATCAAAATGGACCAAAGATCTAAATATTAAAACACAACTAACTGATGTGCTAGAAGATAAACTAGGTAAAACTTTCGAAGTCATAGGCATGGGCAAGAAATTTCCAAACAATCCAATTGAACAAGAAATGACATCAAAGATCAACAAATAGGATTATATCCAATTAAAAAGCCTTCTGCACAGCAAAGGAAACAATCAACAAAGTGAAAGGATAATCTTTAGAACAGGAAAAACTTTTGCCAGCTACACTTCACACTAAGAATTAATATCTAGAATATATTAAGAACTGAAAAGAACTAGACTTCCCCAAATAAATGATGCAATAAAAATATGGATAAATGAAATGAATAGACATTTACCAGAAGACATACAAATGGCCAATAAATACATGAAAAATGTTCATTATCACTGGCCATTAGAGAAATGCAAATTAAAACAGCACTAAGATTTTATCTTACTCCAGGAAGAATGGCTGTTATCTAGAAACCAAACTATAATAAATGCTGGGGAGGCTGGAGAGAAAAAGAACCCTTCTAGATTGTTGATGGGAATACAAGCTCATACAATCACTATGGAAATCAGTATGGAGATTCCCTGAAAAACTGAAACTATGGATGACATTTGACTTAGCTGTTTCCCTTTTAGGTATCTTCTTGAAGGGGTTACAGACACAATATTACATCGATACATCCGTACACATGTCTATGGCAGCACAGTTCCTAATAGCTAACTCTTGGAAGTGGCCCATATGTCCATCATCAGATGAAAGGATTAAGAAAATGTGGTATTTATACACAACGGAATACCACTCTGCCCTACAGAAGGATAAATTTAAATAATTTGTAGGAAAGGGGATGTAAATTGAGACCATGTTATGTAGTGAAATAAATGAGACACATAATCTTAAATATCACACAGTTTCTCTTATATGAGAAATCCAAAGTACGAATAAAGAGCAAAATAAAAGACACCTAATAAGAAACAGGGAGGTAGAGCTTTTGTAGATGGAAAGGGGACCAAGACATGGAGGTAGGATAAATAGATGGACCAGTGGGGAAGGGGTTATGGAAAGCATGAAGATGTGTTAGGCACATGTGACTTCACAATGGACACAAACGTGGCCTGCAAACATGCATTAACGAAAACAGAAAATTTAACAAGTGAAAAGGCTTTTCTTATATGCTTACATTTTTCTAAATCCTCCCAATGAACTATTAACTTAGAATTCCGGATACAGGACTGGAGGTTTTGTTAGTCTATAAATCTTCAAAATGTCTGCAAGTAGAGTCATTATTGTTTTTGTTGCAAACTTTTCCTCAGGAGGCTGTCTACTCATGTGCAAATGTGCTGTCTGGAAGCTGTGATATGGTGAGTCACTGTCCTTGGCAATGCGGGCAGAGTGGGGAGATGTCAGATCACGTCTTCTGAGAAAAACCTGTAGTACGTATGGATTGATGTGAAGAGACTTGCGGGAGAAGCCTGCCCATCTTGCCTAAAGGGTAATCAAGAGACAGAACCTGGATGAATTCTTTAGTGGGAAATTCTAAATAATCTCTGAGGACCTTTAATACTGAGAAAAAGGGGATTGGATCTGGGAAAAGTTAAATACCAAAGAGACTGACTAGAAGGAGGTGCTAAAAGTGAATTTTTAAAAAAAATTACCAAAATAAATTGATGGTAAGGACATTGCTGTATGTTTTAAAATAGTTTAACATTAAGTTATAATTTTACCTACAATTTATTAGATGCTGAAGTTTTAAAAGACATAGTAAAGCCAGGCATGGGGGTATGCCTATAATCCCAGCACTCAGGAGGATGAGACAGGAGGATTTCAGCGAGGTCAAGGCCAGCCTGGACTATGTGGCCAGACCCTGTCTCAAAAAATCAAAAAAAAAAAAAAAAAGGAGAAAAAAATGTAGAAGCTGAACGTGGCAGCGCACATTGCTAATACTAACACAGGCCGGCCGGGGGCTGAGGTCAGGAGGATTAGATTGCAAGTTTTAAGACCTGCCTAGGCTACATAGTGAGTTCAAGGCCAGTCTATACTACATAGAGAGACATTATCTCAAAAAACCAAAAAAATGAACAACTAAAAACTCGAAATTAGAACCTTCACTATGATATGATTTTGCCACTAGAATGATAATATTATGCTTTCTGGGTTTCTTACTGGGATGATCTCTCTTTCCGCAAATGCATGTGTATTCACAGTCGGCTATAGCACACCTGTTAGTATATGCAGTAAGCACTGAGTCTTTGTTATTTTCTTTGTTGTATTTAGAATCTTTAAACAGATAGTTTATTTTTTTCTTCTGCTAACTTCCTTGTTACTTTGCATCTCTGTAATGGTTCTGAATTTTATTGCACTCTATCTCTTATGCATTTGCTTTGTTCTACAGTGAGAAAACCTGAGGGACCGAAACTGGGTGGTATTTATTCTGCAGACCACTGACGTGCATGGGGAGAGCACTGAATAAATGTATCAGAGATGAATACTCAGATATATTTTCCCCTCTGTATAAGCCAACTCTTGGTTTGGTGAGCTCTCCACAGCACTGACTTGAAAGATAAATCAGAATGTTTTCTGTTTGCATATGAAAGTAACACTATTGACCTGCTGTCCCTGTGAAATGACCATGCGGGGGGTGATTTACTGGAAGCATTCAGGAGCTGGTAGAGATCCTGCTACCTATTTAACCTAGGTTTCTTATAGTCACATGTATTTCAGATCAAGACATTTCACTATTTTTAGAGCTAGATATTTAATTTCCATTTCTCTTTATTTTTTAATATAAAGGCAAGATGTGGGGTTTTTTGGGTAGAAAAATAGAAAATACAGATATAGGTCAATGAGAATTCTTTGGTTATAGGTAGCACAAAACAATGAGAACCGATTTAGCCAAAAAGGTATAATTCAGTAAAAGGATTATTAGGAAGCTTCCAGAATGGACAGGAGGACAGAGGACAAGTTTGAGGGTAATAAGAAGAAACTGTCTAGGATTTAATGTGCAAAAGTTTGATTGCTGTGGGTGGTTACCGCCATAAGACTGAGTGAAATGTACTATTTTAATTCTAATATAACTCAGCTAAAAAATCTTGCTAGTCCAGTTTTGGATGTCATTCTTGGTTTGGACAGGATCTAGCCAAGGGATGTGGTCAGCTTTTGCGAAGGTGAACAAGGAACCTGAACTACAACCCCTCCAGATGCGCGTGTGGGAAGGAGATGGCTCTCCGAAAGGAAACTGGGAGGCTGGGTGCGGGGGTGGATGTGGGAGTGGTGGTGGGCTCACCAAGATTGGGCTCTAACCCCCCAAGCAGTGATGACGCACGGTGCTTGTTGTTTTCTTTCCAGACTTTATTCTAATCGTAACTCTGGAAAACAAAGGAGAATCTTACTATCATTTTTTCTCACTTTAACAACTTTAACATAGGTCCTAAGCATTTTCCCATTAAACATACTTGAAAGGCCTTCTAGTAATGGAATATAATAGTTCCATCCTATAACATGGAATTTTTCAATAGAAAGATATTTCGACTATTTGAGATCACCACTATTATAGCAACACCAAGGTGACATGGTAGAACAAAATGAGCTTTGGTGTCTGGGATAATTCTATTTAAAGTTCAGCCCTACAATCCCCTACTTAAACACTCTTAGGTAAAATGACTAACCTCTGAGTCCCAGTGTCCGTATTATAAAAACAGGATATTCATGTAGACCTTATAAATCTGGGTGATGTGTGAATCCAGCTTGCCATGACTTCAGCCATCTTGAGTTTCAACTACCCCTAAGTAACCCGGGTTAGTTTTTCTTGCATAGTTTCGCAGCAAACTATAAATAGACATTAGGGTAGTACGTGGAGTTTCACAGTAGGATTCTAGCTCTAGGAAGGTGCTTGATGGTTTGATATTAATTTAAGCTACCCAGGTACATTGCCACTAGGTCACTCAGAAGCTAGACATTTTTGTCTCAACCAAATAGGAGGGGAACACTTTGTCCTGCTCCTGCCCAGACTGCACAGGTCTGTCAGGAAGCTCTCCCAGTACATTGTATTTTGTGAAGCTCCCTGCCTACCTTTCTGCCTTTGGTCTCATCCCAAAGAAAGGCCAGTTGTACCCTGGGGCTGGGCTGTTCCAGAAGAGAAATGCTGAGTTTAAAATGACCGTGTGATATCCAAGTGTATAGACTGGAACAAAAGGGTCTAGACTGAAAGTGTAGCTATCAGAAAGTCTATATTGGAGACATTTGCAAAGCTGAGAGAGAATGAAATGAGATAGGAAGAATATTAAAGGAAGGAGAGATACTATACCATAGTGTGAGCTATAATAAGGCCGGGACTGACAACTATTTGATTTGGCAATTTGGAGGTTGTTTGTTTCTTTGCCTGGAATGGTTTCCATGGATTTGGAGATCAGAAGCTAGAAAAGGACATCTGATAACTGTAGAGTGTAGATTTTAAAGGTTCATATAAACAAGGAAGCAGAAAGGAGGAAGAAAACCTAGAGCAGACTAAGGGAGAACGATGCTTTTTAAACGATGTAGGAGATTAGAGCAAGGTTTTAGGTTGAGGGAAAGAAGAGAGTGAAGGGAGCGAGATTATAGATACAGGAAAGAAGGAAGAGTTCACTCACTCGTTCATTTGTTTTACTCAGTTATTTTTTCATCAAACAACAAGTAAAGGGCCTCCCACGCAATCAGAACTGCCTGTATGAACCGAGAGCAGCAATGATCACAGTGGGTAGGGCTGGATTAACATTAGAAGATATGAACTAATAGAAGAAATAGACAATAAGCAACAATGACACAATAATAGCACCATGCTGGTTCATTGTTTATGGTTCTCTAGCACCTTCAAGATAAAGCCTATGATTCCTTTCATGCCTTGGAAGAGACACCGGCAATCCTCAGATGGTCTGTATGCTCCCTACATCTTCTAGTTGCTCTTATGATTGGTTGGGTCTTTGTGGCTAGTTATGGCTAGCAGGGGATAGTGTGTATATTTTGGGGAAAGCCATGTGCCACCTCTTCACACAGTCTTCCCCTGCTATGGTAACCCTGAAGCCACATATGGAGATGACAATGTCAAAAGGTAGCGAGATTCTGGGTGTTTTGTCAGGATGGAGAACTGTCCTGGAGTGTCCCTTGATTTATATTATAGTTTATTAGAGAAATAAATTTCGAATTATAAAGCATCAAGCTTTCGAGTCTCATTTCTGTAACACAGGCTAACATGTTTGCTTAATGCACATGGCTGGCGTGGCCCTGTGGGTTCTAACTCTGGCCCGTCTCTCCAGCTTGTTCAACTTCCCAGGCACGTGGGACTCTCTCACTTCCTCCAAGGGCTACGCTTTCTTTGGCCTCTGGGTTATTACCCACTTGCTGAGCAATGTCTGTCTCTTCCTCCTTCCACTTCTAGCAGATGCTCTTTGGCCAAATCTGACCTATCCTTTATGTCATAACCTAACTGTTACTTCCTCAGAGGAGGTCCCGTAACGACTCCCCTCCATACCTTCCCTTTTTCTTTCTTATTTCTCATTGTTGGAATTACATTTAAATGCATCTGTCTGTGCTGTCATTCTGTCAGCTCTGCCAGGGTCACATTCTACCTTGAGTGTCCCTGGATCTCCAGCCTCTATTGCAGTGCTGACACTCAGTGAAGGCTAAATAAATAGTTGCTGAATGATGGAATGACTGAGTAGGAGATAATAAATGTAAATAGGATAGATGCTTTAAAAAGGGAGATCTAGTCATGTATAGGATCTGGCTTGTGCCCCAAATATAATCAGGGTAGGTTGAGGGCATGCTGGGTAGCAATCTAAGATACTCACTGTAACTTGACCTTCTCACTTACAGTTATGACTTATGTCTAGATGTCATCCCAGAGCCTCATGTGCTCGTACGTGGGGCTTGTGGGAGTAACTGGATCATGGCTGAATGATACTGTATTAGTCCACTGCTTGGTTTGGCCTGGTTCTGGGGGTGGATGATGGACTTAATGAAGAGGAAAGACCTCCTCTGGGTAATGGTGGCAGCCTGGATTGAATTAAAAGGGAAAGAAGCCAGAAATGTGGTTGCCTTCTCCCTGCCATGCCATGGGCTGTCTCTCCTCTGAGATTCCCCTCTGTCCTGGTGTCCTGCCTTGGAGCCACTTGACTACGCACTGAAATTTCTACAAACTGTGAGCCAAAATAAACCTCCCTTCTTTTACCTTGTGGGTGTTGGGCATTTTGTCCCAGCAACAAAGAGAACGAAGACACCTATCTTCCATGATTCCACTTGAATTATTTAATTAACAAATATTTTCTCATCAGGAATTCCTGACGGCTTTCTATTGCTTTAGGGTAGAGTTCAAGCACCTCAGTGTTGCAATATGAGTCAGTTAGAGGCTGACCCCTTCCTCTCCCCATCTCCTACTGACTCCATTGTTGGTCCGTACGTGTGCCGGGCTGTCGTCAGGGAAATGTGCATCCCCCTGAGACAGATGTGGCGCTCCCCTTCTTGTCTCTCTGGCCGCTTCTTACTTGTATTTTAAGGCTATGCCACTGTAAAGACTATGCCGCTCAGCCAGCTGGGCCCCAGCGATGCTATCTTGTTCTGTTAGGCAGCACTTGGAGCTAAGCACTTGATCAGGAGTGTGTCACTTCATTGAGAAATGCTCTCCTCCAAGTACCCAGCGCAGCTTACACATCTCCTTCCTATTGCAACGCCTAGCCAAAAGAGAAGCTCTGTGAATGCTTGGCGAGTGAATGAATGAGGAAATACATAGCCTCCATGGAAACGCAGCAGGAATATTACAATGGATGGAATGTCTGGTTTTGCTCTCTGTTTTTAAATATTTGCTTTTCTTGATTGAACACACGTGCAACTAGATTGGGGAAAAATAGCTCCTTTAAAATTCTAGATTCTGCTTTCATGTTTTCTGTTGGAACTGGCTATGTTTCAAAGTGCTATATGGTAAACACAGTATATTTCATATTCCATAGCTAGTTATGGTTTGGTAGAAAATGTTTATCAGGAATATGTATACCTTTGATTTCTAACAAGCAGAAAATAGCTTATTGTCATTAACTGAAAATTAATGTTCTGGATATGTTTTTAAAATTTGAGCTTTTCTGTCTCCTCTTTTAGGACAAAAAGGGTCAATGTATTCCATATGGTGAAGGTGGAGGGAGTTTTATTGACATGATCTTTTCTTTTAATTTCAAATGTTTTGTGAATGAAAACAAATTTTAAGCAGTTTTGGCCTTGAGCACAGGGGAAATTCCATTCCTCCTTCCTCATTGAGGATATTATGTTTTTGCGTCTCAACAACCCTACAAGATTGTGTCACTGGCCCAGGATATTAGGCTGAAGGAATGGGTTGACTATTTATATCTTTATTTACTGTGGTACTAGAATTGACCCCAGGGCCTTTTCCATGAGCTCTATTCTAAGACCTTTTATTTATTATACTTATATTTGAGACAGGGTCTTGCTAAGTCACTGTATTAGTTCTCTTGTTGCTGAGACACAATAGCTGAAGTCACAAGTTAAAGAAGGGGAAGCTCACAGTTTCAGTGGATTCGGTCCATGGCTGGCTATCTCCAAAGTTGAAGGATATCGGGGAGACATGACCCTTAGTTCGTGGTAGTCAGGAAGCAAGCTAAGGAGACACTGTCAGAAAGGGACCAGGGACCATGTATAATACCCCAAGGTAATGTTTCCATGACCCACTCAGACATACTCAGAAGTGTCCTATACCAATCCTTTGGGTAGATCCCAAAGCCAATGAAGTTGGCATTCCACTGTAATTATCTCAGTCATTAAGTGCCCAGGTGGGGTGAAACTTGCAGTTCTGCCTCAGCCTACCACTGTGCTGGTATTATAGGTGTGCACCACTAAGACTGGCTAAGATTCTTAAGGTCCTGATGAAGTGCTTGCCTAAGCACTCCCTGCGAGTTTTGGCTTGTTCCTGTGATGCATCTATAACAGTCCCCAATTGATTTTGACTGATGAGTTATGCCCCTCTCTGCTGAAACCTTGGGAAAGACAGCCCAGAGGTAAATATGCTTTGAATCACATCATTTAGAGCTTCTCAATGGAGAAAGGACTTGAATATTTTTGGGGAAATACTCACTCCTTGCCTATCAGCCCTGGGTTCATCAGGATTATCAGGAAACAGACACAAAGATGCCAGTAGGAACAGAAGGTTGTTGGTTGCCAACATGTGTGGCCTCAAACTGTCAATCCTGACATATTTCACATTAACCTGGTTTAAAGACTCCTAATATAATCTCCAGGGCTGTCAGGAACAATTTTGTGTGTGTCTGTGTGTGTGTTTGGATGTATGCAATGGAACGCATGCAAGCATGTGTGCTTGTGCTTTCTAACATATGTTTTCACCCTGCGAGGACCGTGTGTTTCGTCTTGCAGGTGTAAAGTTCTGTTTTTCCTCTGTTCGGTGACTATGGGTTTTGTTGTACTCAGCAGGCCTTTTGTCTAATGCACTGACACCTTAATGAATAAAAAGGTGGATTCATCAAAAGAGACAAGATTACTTGAACCATAAATGGAGACCATCAAGGAGGTTAGCAACAATAATAATAATAAATTTCAGCTATTGTCCACAGAAACTTGCTTTTCTAAGGTACTTGTGATAATTACCTGTCAATGTTTCAGTTTCAACACCCGCTCCTTGAATTGATGGAGCCTATTTATATCACAAGAAATTCTTGTATTTGCTTCTTGAAGTGCATTCCACTCCCAAGTATGAATAGGGCAGGGATTATTCTATTTTTGCAGGTGGGGAAAGTGGCATTGTTGAATTTACCACATGTGCATATTGCTTTTTTGATGGGAGGGAAACAAAAGAAACCAACAAGGAAACATTGGCCTCCACAGAGCAGCAAAGAGAACTGTAATGTGGATGGCTTGGCAGTGAGTTCTGTTTGCGTCTCCAGCAGAATGACACCTGTTCTTTCTGCAGTCATCGAATTCGGGTGGTGCCTGACGTGCTGTATCTGTCAGACGATGCGTTAGTGCTTCAGCGAAATATCAGTAAAAGAGACAACGAAGGGGATGGGGAAAACAGAGCTGGTGAAATTCTATTTTAGGAATGTGGGAACTTCAGAGATTATAATTTGTATCTACTTAAAGGTTATTCTAATAGAATGTCAGAATTTAAAGTTCCATAATCATCTATAGCAGCTGTGTCCGATCTGTGGTCCGGGGAGGAGGAGATGTGTGTGTGCTGGTGTTTGCTGTGCTATTGTGTGACTGGGAACAGCTCGATTTTCTGCTCTGGGTGTCAGTACCTTTATTTGCTACATGAGAAAGGCTAGATTTTATCTAGCTCCCGAATTTAATTTTTTAAATCTTACTATCCTTAACTCTTTATATAATATGTGACATAGAAATGGAACCAGCCAGTGTTTATTAAATGAATAAACAAACAAGTGAGCTGTGATTTTCCAACCAGATTTCCTGTTCAGCCTACTAGATGGGCGATTTTTCGGAGCTGTAAGGGATGGCCGGCAGCGGTAACAGGATGAGTGAATGCATACCACAGGGCAGGCATACTGACTTCTTCCTGTGTGTGGAAGGCAGCTGCTGAGGTGGGCACTCACGAGAACACAGCCTGGGATTCACTCTGGTGCGTCCTCTTCCTCCTGAGCATGGATGGGGTGTGCTGACTAACCTTAAACCTAGTACAACAGAAATAATAGTTGTCATTTCTGAAGTTGGGTTACAAAACGACTGACTCCTGAGTCATTCTTTTTCTCTCAAGCTTTGCCCGAGGGGAAGCCAGCAGCTGTCCTGTGAGTACCCCATGGAGAAGCCCACATGGCAGGGGACTGATGTTTCCAGGTGACATCCAGCAAGGACCCAAGGCTCGCCAACCATCATCTGAGTGAGCTTAGATCCTTCTCCAGTTGAGCTTTTTATTTTATTCTTGGTGGTACTGAGGATTGAACTCATGGATTTCACGCTGAGCTACATCCTCAGCATGCCACCCCTTTTTTATAATTTTGAGACAAGGTCCCACTAAGTCACTAAATTGTCCAAAGTTTGCCTGAATTTGTGATCCTCCTGCCTCAGCCTTCCAAAATGCCGGGGTGATAGGCACATGTCCCTGTGTTTTAATATGAAAACTTGATCTCTGAACAGTCTGTGAGCCATGCTGAGGTTTCTCACTCACATCAGGTGTGAGATGTTAAATGTTTGTAATTTAGCCTGATAAATTTTGGGACAATAAGCTTTTCAGCAGTTGATGATGCATATGCTGTGCTGCTATGGTTTGAAAGTCTCCCCCAAAGCTCCCGAGCTGGCAACAGTCTCTGATGCACTGATATTGAGAAGTGATGTTGCGGAGGAGGACGGTGCTATCATGGGAATGGTTGCTAGGGAGGAGGTTTTTGATGGAAGGATGAGTCTGGGCCCTTCTTGCTTTCATGTGCACCTGCACACTCTTGCCTTACACCTTGCACCACCCATAACACAGCAAGACAGGCCTTGCTGCCTGTAGGCACTTGACTTTGGACTTTCCGGCTTCCAGAACTATAAGCAATGCAGCTTTGGTCCTTATAAGTTACCAGCTTTTCTGTCACAGCAACACAAAACAGACTAAGATGTTTGTGTGAAAAGAAGCTGAGTCAGAGAATTTAAAATGCATGTAATCTAAATAACAGATGCAACAAATATACCACTAGGTAATATGTACAGTTGCGAGAGTAATAATACATTCCTACAGAGAGCCCAGAGTTAGATGTATTCACTCTTTTATTCCTCAGGACAGCACTGTGAGGTACGTGACCCGATTATTTCATAGATGAGGAAATAGCGTCCCAGGAGGGATAAGTAAATATTCAGTGCCACAGCTGTAAAGATAGGATTTTAGTCACTTTCTCATCACTGGGACAGAATACCCAACAACCACAGTTTAAAGGTTTATTTTGGCTTGTGATTTTAGTCTGTAGCTGGCCAGCTCCAAAGCAGGAGGGCCTGGCAGAAGGGCCTGGGTGGAGGAGACCTGCTCACAGCATGGTGGCCAGGAAGAAAGGAGCTGGGGAGGGACCTGTAGCTTTTCAGGTCACAGCCCCAGTGACCCACTTCCTCTGACCAAGCTCTACCTCCCCACCTCACGTTTAGCTGTACACTCGTCAGTCTTGGAGTAATCAACTGATGGTTACCGTGATCCAATCACCATGCCAAAAGCACCGCAAATGAGTGCATGAAGCTGTTTGGGAACATCTAGACATGAACCATCACAGGTAATAGTAAGTGTTTAAACCCAGTTCCCAGATGGCTTGTTTGTGACTACGAAGCTCTTATGTACCCACAAATGAGACAAGATGTAACCCTGAAATGATAATAAGTTCAAAAGGAGTGATTGCACCCACTTTGAGGGATAAAAAAAGGATTGTGGAGGAGGATTAAGTTTAGTGGGATGGAAGCATGGTGTTGTAGAGTTTCTTGCTGAAGTGACCCTAAAAGAAGAAATGCTAAACTTATGATAGAAATAGTGTGTAGTACAATCTCTTTGCCGCAGAACTATGAGTAGCAAAACCCAGTTGCAATGGGGTACAGAATGGTTTAGTTTTCCTTGGGGCAGAATAAGTCAGGAAAATATTAATGGTGGACAGTACTATTTGGATGGAGTTGTCATCTGACTTTTCTTTTGGTCCAATTCCTTGTTCTCCTTCTCTCAAGTCTTGACCTTATATCTTCTATTTTCTGCCTCCTAATTCTGCCTTATATTCATTGTAGTTCTCTCTTCAAGGTGAGACTTACCTTCTGGTCAGACATTCCTATTCCTGAAGTCCTTGGATGGCATGAACCAGGACAGAAAACCCTCCAGAATTCCAAATATGGGATAAAAAATGACATCCAGATACAATGCCTGCTGGTACCCTATCAAAGCAGTCATTCATCATATTTTAAATGACTGGAAGTTTCCTGAATGGCCACTCAGTGATCCTAAAAATATATGCCTAACTTTGATGGTGCTGGTAGGTTACCAGGTGTGTTCATGTGTAATTTAACTCATGTAATTGCTAGAGTTTTTCCAGATGCAGTTTTACATTTTGCTAATGGCATGTAGTCAGCACTAGAGTCAGTTACCATTGATGTTCAGTCATTGCCTTGATAACTATTTCTTCACTTCCTGGTGTCAGTAATGAGAGCACACTGCATACTGTTGTACTGCTCAGTCTGCGTTCGCCCGGCACAGACCCTGCTCATCAGGTCAGCCTGCAGGACAAGAGCGAGCTGCAAATCTCATTTTTTGCTGGATGTGGGTTGATTGCTAGAGGAGTTTCAAGGCCCCCATTTTATTCAACACTGGGTATCAGGAGTTCAGCTCAGATGCAGCATCTCATCCTCAGAGGTGTTACTTTTGCATAATTTTACAACTGGGCCTGGCAGTAGCTCAGGTAAACCACATAAGTGTGCACTTCTGCACAAGTAAAAAGTTAGTTCCTTTCCCCAGGCCCTTGTCATCCTGTTATAACCATTCCTTGGACTCTGGCTTTTTCGTCAGGTCTCTTTATCATATTGCATCACATGCTTAAAAATAACTTAAGGATCTGGCACTACCACTGCTGAGTATATATAAAGAAATGAAAATAATATGACAAAGAGACATCTGCACTCTTATGTGGATTAGAGCACTACTCATAGTAGCCAAAATGTGGAATCAAACTAGGTGTCCCTTACTGGTTGAATAGAAAAAATGTGATACTATCTTCTATAGAATGGAATACTTTTCAACTGCAAAAAGATCCTACCTTTTACAACAACCTAGAAGAACCTAGAGGATACTATGTTCAGTGAAATAAGCCAGTCACAAAAAGACAAATACCCAATAGCTTCATTCATATGTGGAATCTAGACAGATGATCATATAGAAGGGAATAGAATGCTGGGAACCAGGGGCAATTTATGGGGTGGGGTTTGGGAGATATTGGTCCAAGGGTACATAATTACCATCAGATAGGAGGGGTAAATCCAAGAGCTCTAGTGCACATCATGGTATTTGTAAATAACGACAGTGCACTGTATCTTGTAAAATGAGAAGAGAGTAGATGTCCTGTGTTCTCGTCTAAAAACACAATAGCTATTGGAGGCAATGTATTACCCAGGCTCAGTCATTCCACTTCAGATGGGTGCTTCAAAATACCCTCTTATTCATGATAACAATATACCATTTTACCTAACAGGGAAAGAAAATTGACACAAAGTTTAGCTCTGTGATCATTTTCTGCTGCAGCTCCGTGGGCTACAAACTCAAGGCTTAGCACTCAGTTGCAGTGGTGGCGAGAGGGAAGAGCTAGAGTTTTAGAGGACCTGGGCTCAAATCCTGTTTCTGTACCATCCAAAGCTCAGCCATTGCCATGTCCTTCTTGGCCAGCTGTGGAGGCCTAACTAATCTTTCAGATTCTTTCCCACTTTTGCTTTTCACAGAGTGAGCAGAATAGTCACTGAATTTACTATTTTTTAAATTTTAAAACAATACAGGAAGACAGTTTTTTAAAAAGGCAAATTCAGAAGTGCATGCAGTGAAAAATGAATCTGTCTATTAAGTCCTCCAGTTCCCAAGGAAGTCTCCCTGTAAGCAAGTACATTAAGAGTTGATAGTGACTCCTTAGAAATACTTTGAATGTATACACATGCATGTATAGATTATATATATATTCATGATCAATTTCTGTCTTCTACATGGGGATGCAGTATTGGTGAGGTGTCAAGTTTCTGGGACAAAACATTTTGTACCTGTAATTTAAAGGAGCAGTGGTTTACTTTGGCCCACAGCTTCAGAGGGCTCAGAAGGGTGTGGTGGAGCAGAGCTTCCCAGTTCACGGGAGTTGGGAAGGAGAGCTCAGGGGAAATGTGCCACCAGGGAAGGGACCATGCACCAGACCTAGTCCCCAAGGTCATACTCTGTGACCCACCCCAACCCACCCAGAACTATTCTTGACTAATGTCTCAAGTCAATCAAGTTGACAGTCAAGATAAGCTATTGCAGGTGCTTTTGTTTTGTTTCGTTTTAAAGTACAAAGGATTGAACCCAGGGCCTTTACACTTAGTCACATCTCCTTTCATATTTTTTATTTTAACATAAGATCTTAGTAAATATTTAAGTTGCCTGTACATGGCTCAAACTTGAGAGCCTCTTGCCTCTGGTTTTCAGGATTACAAATATATGCTACCATGTCTAGTCAAGATGCTTTTAATATTAATGTGATCATAACATAAAATAGAAGTTCTCCATTAACCTTAGGGTAACATCTCAAATTCATGTCATAGGCTTCCAGCTCCTGCAGAGATCTGCCCCCCTCCCCACTTGCCAACTGAGCAATTTTATCTCATACCTTTCTCCTTATCTTCTGCTTTTTGCACTAGATCTGCACTGGATCCTCCAACATCTCATCTTAACACCCACGGTTCCTACACATATTTTTCTCATTGCCTAGAATAGCTTTATCTTTGACTTGGAAATTATGTTTAGTTTATCCATGTACAAAGCCCTTCATGTGGCTTGGGTAGAAGAGACCCACCCTAGAATCTAAAGGTATACAAGATCTACCCTTTTTACCACAATGCTTGGTGCTGGAATCTTTTGGTTAGAGGGTTGGTCTGGGGATGTCTTAAGTAGTGTAAAAAGAGGATTCTCTTTCTCTCTCTAAAATTGAATAAGCAAATGTTGTTATTGATAACATTACCATGACAGAAGCAAAGAGACTGAAACCAACATATAATTTGGAAGGACAATTGGAGCCTTTGAGAAACAGTGCTAGAGACTTGATCAAATTTTGCCGAAGCTGTTAAGATCTCAGTGACCAATAAGTACCTTTTATTGGTTTAAGCACAATTTGTATTAGCATTTTTATGACTTGAAGACTAATTTTTCTCCCACCAATTTTTTGGATCTGGTTAAGCTCACCCAGTTCCCCTCCTGTCCCCTTAAACGTTAGTGCTGCAGAGAAGCTTTTTTGACTTTCCCAGAGCAGGTTGGGTCTTATTTCTTGTTTGCCTTACTTTGAGGCCTTTGACTCCTGCAAACTTGCCATAACTATAACAAATGATTTCTTTAACCTTTATTTTATCCCTTTCCTGTATGGATCATAAATTAAGTGAAGTTGGAGCCACATCTGTGTGGTCTACTTATGTAGATCCAGGGCCTTGGCACGGGCCTTACACTGCCCAAATGCTGAATAAATATTGGTTGGATGCAAAAGTGAAAGAATGGAAGAATTTATATGAATATCTTGAACTTTAACAGTGATCTTTAAATGAAAGTTAATAGTTTCCATAGATTATGCATTTTTAAACTGAGTCCCCAGGGTATTTTTCCAGGTGAAATCCAATTTCTGTCATTGCATGTCGGTGGAGAGGGTTGGTGGGGGGGATGGTTAAAACCACCGTTCCAGTGTGGGTCAGATTCTGGATTAGAAATCTTCTCCCGTCATGTCACTGGCTTTCTGGTTATGACAAGGTACTGAACTTCAAAGGCTGAGTTTCTTTATCTTTAAAATGTTGGTTATGGTGGATCTACTTTACAGGGTCACTGTGAGAATTGAATACTATAATGCATATAATACACCTATCTCAATAATAAAGCACCCACAGTATTTTCTATTACATGATAAATCACAAATATAGGACATGATAATACTGCATGCAGCTATCAGTTATTATTATTATAATTGGCTTTGAATTTCTAAGGCTGCAAAATGTGAGTTTTAAAAATTCTACTCCAGGGCTTTGTGGGATTTTACTTATGAATGATTTAACAATTTATATAGAATTGACAAAATGCTGGATTTTTGATTATTTCTGCTTGGTTCAGTTTCTTGTGTAACCTGGTGATTTTGAGCAGCTACTGTTCTTTAAAACAGAAAATGGATTTGAAGCACTTTTTTTATATTGATTTATTGTTGGTTGTTGAAATGTAAATAGCCCAGGATGTACCACTCGGGAAACGGAAAAGACAAAGCTTTTTCATAAGGGACAAAGTAGCCTCCTTTCACTGCACTAACCTGCTTGTGGTCAAACCAGTCATGGGATTCCTTAACCATAGCAGAAGGCCTGCTAGTGTCATTTGCGTGTTGATGAGCAGCCATCTCTCTGCTCACTGCTATCACACAGCACTACCATTTCCCTAACTTGGGTACTGCCGTGTGTTTCCATGAGAAATGTACATGCTGTCCCTTTCATACGCACATGCAGGTCCCAAGCATGAGTAACAGCTGCTGACCAGTTACAGCCTTATCTGTTCTATTTCTGGACAAGTTGTAAGGACTAAGACAGAAATGCCCTCCCCCAGTGTGTTATAGATATGCCTATATACGTATGTGTTACAGAGCTATGCTAGAAGAATCATTCTGAGTGAGTCTTCAGGCAGGATGCACTAGATAAGGTGGATTTAAGTGCGAATAGAAGGATGGTATTTCTCACAAAGGATACTTTTACATTTACAAGAAAACAACCCCAATCTTGTTTCTTCTGCTTATCACCCACTTCTACCAATGCTATTTCCCAGAACTGGAAACAGTCCTTCCGTTTTACAGACTTGGACATAAATAGGATGTGAGTCTCCCCCGAGGGCCACTGAGGGAATTGGGGGTGAACGCAGTGCTGGCATTCTAGGCTGATGCCCAGAACAGCACAGAGAGTGAGGGCTGCTAATTTAGTGATCATTCCTGGCTTTCTCTCCCAAGCCCCACACAGTTCCTTTGTGCATGTTTTGGTGACCTTAATCACCACGGCAACATTTAAACTCAATTTGACCACAGAACCACGAGTGAGGCATAGACTTCTTACTCTGAGCAGTTCAGTGGGAACTTGAGATTGAAGGCTGCGTCTCAGTAACTTGTCCTGCTGGTTGTGGTCGTACTGCATTGCTGTGAAGGAGCCAGCTTCCCAGGCCAGACCACCATTTTCCTAGTGGGCTTTATAAAAAGAGATGGACCCCAACAAGTGTACATGCTCACATGGTCCCATAGTTTTTGTCATAAAATTGAAAACTGATTCTCCATATTATAGTCATTCTTAGAAACCTATGAGAAGGATGCACATGTACCCACACATAACACATGCAGAAAATAACAATGACTGTGCTTGTTTTCTGTTTGTGACTGTTCTAGATTCTACTTGGGAATGAAGTCATCCCAACTCTCTCCACTTAACCATACAATGAGAAGCATGCTGTTATTATCCAGTTTTTCTGTTGGGCCACTCAGGAAGGGAGAAGTCCAGCAAATTGGTCATGGCAGGAGTGGCATAACTAGGCAGTGCGCTGTCTGTCTCTTTCCTGGGGCCGTATGATACCAACCAGAGGCAGTAGCTGCTGAGATGGCTCACCAGCTTCTCTGCTGTGTGTTTGTGTGAGTTGTAAGGGCGAGAAATGAATGGCCTACCTCTTCTGGCTTAGACCTAAAATATTCACCAAAAGCCTTATGAATGTGGATTGGATCATGAGGCCGACGGCTGACTTGCTTTTAGGAGGAATCCTGTTGGAGGTGGGTCACCGAGAGCATGACCAGGAAGGGTGTGTCCTTTTCCTGGGCTCCTCCTTTTCTCTCTGCTCCCTGGCTCCCGCGGATTGGGTACCGTTTCCTCCACCATGCCCATCTCCCATCCTGCTTTTGCCCTTGAGCCAGCTGATCATGGACTAAATGCTTCAGCCAAGATAAATCCTTCCCATAAATTGTGGGTGTTGGGACAAGAAAATTGATTACAAGACAATGCCTGCCATATATAGATAAGAAATGGTGGAGAGACAGATGAAAATAATAACTAGCATTAGCTGAGCGTTTCCCAGGCCAGGCCATCCTTTTCCTAGTGGGCTTTAGAAGAACAGATGGACCCCAACTCATGAGTTCTAATTAATAATTCTTTTTGACTTTAGGATGCTATGAAGGAAATATGAGCTCAGTAGAAACTGTGCTCTGAATTTTAATCTTTTCCCAGGTTAGTGATGTGGGGTGCTCTTCTCCTGTGACACTTGGCAGGGGCAGAGACCCACAAGTCCCAGTGAGCCATACAGTCACACGTGTGAATGACTGGTAACTACCCTGCCCTAAGTTGCCAGTATTTTCTGGCTATGAGTATCTAGTAAATTACATGAGATATTCAGCATGCCACTATAAAACAGGCTTTGTGTTAGGGGTGTGTGCCTGACTGTGACCAGTGTAAGTGTTCTGGGTATCTATAAGGTGGGCTAGCTGAGCTCTGATGTTTGGTAGGTTAGGTAGATTGAATGCATTTTGACTTGATATTTTTAATTTAAGGTGGGCTTATTGAGAGGTAACCTCATGCTATATTGAGGAGTGTATGTATTATCTCATTTACTCTTCCCAGAAGCTCAAAGAGAGTTATGACGCTTATTGTAGGGCAACAGTATGTAAGTCAGATGGAAGCAAAATACTTCCCCGTAAGTCTTGCACTTATAGAATTAGAGAGCAGGGACTTGAACTCCTGAACTCTTGGCATTACCTGAAACCAGTACTATCCTCAGATGGGAAAGCTCTTCCTCCAAGCCTTGGAGAGAACAATGTTGGGTCTCCATGCTGTGTTGGCTGCCAAGGACACAGCTAACCTACTGAGTTTCTTCTCCCTCTGCCAAACCTCAGGATCTTTCTAGTCACTCATTTGCATATCCTGTTGCTTTTATCCCACACTATCTTTCCCAGTGTTCCATTGCTTTCAGAGCTAGCTCGGGCTTCTTGGCAAATGACCAATATGAGAATTCACTTCACAACCACATATTGTGGGAGCAAATGAGTTAATAGATTCCAGATACTTCCCTGTTTTTGGCGTGGATCTCCGCAGGACAAACACAGCTTATTCTCCTCTGCAGGCAATGGTCATTCTTTTACTCAGTCAATAGGCAGTGGATGACTTTGATGGTCTGGGCACTGTGCTGGGCCTTACATTACTACTCATGACTGGAGTGTTTTGGAAAAGCTGTGCACCATTCACTGGAGTGATCCTAATGACACAGCCGTTGGCACCTTGGTAGGCCGGCTTTCTGGCCCTCTTCAAGTCTCAGGAATTCAGTGGCTACTGACTGCTTATCTAAAGTGCTGGTCTTGCTGGCACCACCTTTGAAAAAAGTGACAGGATATAAACAAAAAGGAAGAAAATAGTTTGTTTGAGGTTAGATGAATTCTTTTTTTCAGATTCAGAAGATGGCGTTATTTTTTTTACTAACTGGCAAAAGTAAAATTTGTGCAAGGAAATAACTACCCTGAAATTTAGCTTCAAAAGGAAGACTGTTCATCTTCATGACGGGGTTGGAACATTGTTGTCATCAATTGTTTTCTTTGTGTCTTTAAATAACTGGGTTCTCCTCTCCTTGATTTCCAGCTCCTTAGGAACTGGCTGCTTTGGGGAGGAGGACTCTGATTTGTTCTGTTTTCTTGATTTTTGTCTTTCTAGTCTTCCCTATATTTCATCCACGATGAGCATCATCTGTCATCACCTTGTTGAAAGTCCTTTCTGACTCCAAATCAAATATAGTCTGGAGCCTGCCCCTGGAGGGGACTCAGAGCTACACCACTAGGATTTGGGGATCTGATGAAGATGGTGTCACGTCTGATTTGGGTCTGTTCACTGAGGGTCTGATTGAATTTGTCACCTTCATAGCAGTGGGAGGGGTTTGGGGCCAGTGGGTGGATTTTTCTAATGTTCAGTACAGAAACAAGGTTGAGAGCGAGTTGTCAATGTCAGCCTGTGTGTGTCCTCAGTTGTCTGAGGCCACGTGTCTGGGGATGACTTACGAGGTCATCTGAGATAAGCTACTGAATCCTCCTGTGCTTCAGTTTCTCCATAGGTGAAAGCAGGGTTATTCATTCTTGGCTGTTCAGAAGGACATAAAAGGCATGTTACTTGAGAGGCTTTCGAGAAAGAACTTTGCATCTCTCTTTGCTAAGAAGTCTGTCATCCTGAGGTGACTTAGCAACTTTATGGTGAGATAATATTTGCTAAAGAATATCAGAGAAGGAAGAGAGTCTTATTCCTGGCACGTCATTGCATTTTGAGGTGGCTTCAACAAGGGCTTGTGTTCACTGTTTTCTTTGTAGGATACACTAAATTCATAATAGCACTACTTATGAGTCCACATTAAAAGTAGCCCTCACTGGAAAAGACCAGTTCGTACGTGCTCAGTCCAAGATTATAAATAACCAACAACCTCTTGATAATTCTGTTCTTCTGCCTGCAGGGATGTCCGTGTCGAAGGTGGCCTTGGTGCTGTTTTCCACATGCAGCACGTAAGCAGTGACAAGCACGTCACCAGACCTTGAAGATGTAGAGGTAAACATGCTTCAGTTTGGTTGTCCTGTTGTGATCCAGACTGCCCTGCAGCTCACAGGCCAGATAGGCTTTTAATAAACACACAGACAACCAATCAGTATTTTTGGGGGGGAATGGTAAAAACTGCTTCAGTAAACTCCTTATAAAGAACCCTGGGTGAAAATCCCTTTAACCTTCAGAGAATTATTTTACTTTCAGTACTTCCAGTTCCTACATTTCTTTTTTGATTTTGTTTTAGCTTTTTGGAAACAAGGACTTGCTATGCAGCTCAGGGTGGCCTGAAACTCACTATGTAGCTGAAGCTGGCCTCAAACTTGCAGCGATCCTCCTGTCTCAACCTCCCGAGTGCCAGGATCACAAGTGTGTGCCGGCACACCTAGCTCTTGGGCCAAATTTTTCCAGTTCTTACATTTCTAGATATGTTTTACACTTTTTTTTTCTTTACACAAATAGACGAAACTCACTGAACCCTTTATTTCCCATCATTCACCTGCTAACCTTCTCTGCCTCTCCTCCCCTCTCCACCTCCTTGAAACCACCAGCATGAAGCCTGATGCTTTCCATGTATGTAATTTCCTACTGGCAGGGCCCCAGTTCTCAGGGTCATTCTCTTTCTCCCATTGAAGTCATCAGCTGCTCCACGTGTGATTATGTGTAGCACACTGCTCTGCTCTGCCCAGTTGCCCACATGTCTTCGGAAAAATGTAAACAGGTTCACTGCACCGGGCCGCAGAGCAGAGGGGATGTCGTGGTTTGGCACTTATTTTGTAAGGGGAAAAGCATAACAGAGCACACATGTGTTATAGGGTTGTCTTCAATAGTCACCCAAAGGATGCTATACAAGAGAGTGAAGGGAGTCAGTCCATACGCTAAGACCAAGGAATCTAGCCTAGGGCCTGGATACCCGACAATGTCCTGCAGGAGTTCAGCTAAAGACCTGGAGCCTACAACAACGCCTCCCATGAATCCAACTGGAGGCCCAGAGCCCATAATAATATCTCTTGCAGGCCTGTTTCACAGGTCTGCTGCAAAGGCCCAAAGGTCAGTGGTGGAATCTAGAAAGTCTGTGCCGGAGGGAGAAGGGATCTGCACTGAAGCCAGGAAGCAGTGTGCAAAGTAAGAACCAGAGCTGCCTTGAAAAGTACCGCAGCCATCCCCAGCAACAGTGAGGTTCCCAGCCCCTCTAATGATCAGGACAGCTGAGTTCCCACCAGGAAAGCCAACGCAGCAAGCTTCTCCAGGGGACTGGCAGTGTACTATCTTCCCCTCTGGAGCCAGGAAGTGATGCTCAAAGTGCGGACCAGAGCTCCCCCAAAGCGAACTGGAGGGAGGTATTCTCAGTGCCAATGAGGTCCCGAGCTCCTCAGAGGATGAAAACAGCCAAGTTCATCAGGAAAGCCAGCATGACGAGCTCCTCCAAGGGAGCCAAGAGCTCCTTACAGCTTCCACCAGCTCCCAACAGCCTCTCTAAGCTTCCAACAGCCTTACTTCTTGTCCAGTTGTGCCTTTTATGCTGCTGGCAACGATCCTCAGGTGGACTTCCCACACTAAGCATCATACTTACTCAGTTGAGCTGGGGATTGGAAATTGAGCACCAGTTGTCAAGGGAGGACTCCAGTCAGTGATAAATATAACTGAGCAACACAGGAAATGCTGCTCCTTTCACGAAGTCTGCTGTACCATGGAAAGGTAGATTTTGCTCTCTCTCTGCACAGCTCTAGAGCTTTATGTCACGGTGCCTGAGCAATGAAGGATTTTCTGGATAAAGAGCCACCTGTTAAGAGCTGTGGCAATTTTCTATTTGTTACTGCACTCTTTAAAGATTCCCTGCAATGTCATTTCTGCCAGTATCATGGGGAAATAGTTTTGTGGCTAAAGTTTTAAATCAACAGTTAGGTTCAGCACGTATTGCTTATCCTAGCGCTGCTGTCCTGAGATGTTCCTAGGCGGCCATGGCATCCTGGCCATCAGGAGCAAACGAAGCATTTGGTAGGGCCCCAATTTCTTGGCTAGGAGATAAGTCTGGAGTTGTTCTGGAGCCTGTAGAAGAACACAGGCCAAACAGCAAAGCTAATCCACAGATGGAAGAAAGTAGGGTGAAGACTAAGTCTTGGGACTTCATTTGAGCCCCAAGTTCTTTAGGTGCCTAAACTTGTGTCTGGCATTTTTTGGCTATGTGTGGGAATAATTTCTGTTTTTTTGTTTAAGGCAGTTTGAGCTTGAACTGTAAATGATTGCTGATTAATACACTGATTTAATAGTAATATTCACATTTGCTTGGGTGCTGCTCCAGTGACAGACCCCATGGAAAAGATCCTTTAATTCTTTCTAAGGAAGAAAAAAGGTTCATAAAGACAAAGTCACCTGGATAAAATTCCCCCACCAGTCAATGCAGATCCAGTTTCATAATGTTCTACCAGCATGATATTAACTAAACAGCAATTTCTGATGAAAGCAAGACCTGATGGATTGTATAGATTTAACATATTTATTTATTTTTAACTGAAATGTGTTGAAGATCACAGCTGAGTATGTATATGTACAAAGCAAGGCCAATATTAGGGATTTTATCCTCTTTCTCTTCCTTATCAGGGCCTCCCATCATTATCTCATTTTGCTTTCTGAGTATCTGGCCGTGTTTAACAGAATAATAACATCTGACTTCCACATCTTTACCTCACAGCTGGAGAGTCTGAAGGAAACTGATTACCCGGGCAGATGCCCTGCACTGCTCTAGGGCTTGCTTCAGTTACAGTCAAGCAGACCTGGGGACAGAGCATGAGTCCTGCAAATCCACAGTGAGCTTTCTCTTCATTAATACAATGAAAACGAGGAGGTTTATCAGATCTAAACTGTCCCACTCTCAGTGAGATTTGCTTACATTTCACAGAGCAGCAGTGTTGTCTCTTGAACACAGGAGGAAGCAAGGTCAACACTCGTCTGAGAAATACAGTTTTGACTCTAGCTCAGAGGTTGGTGCTGTACTGAAAACATCCTGTTCTTTGCAGTCACCTGTGATGTGGTAGATAGCAGCCCCTGCCCAGGCTGTTAACAGCTGAGCTCATTTTTCATGAAAGACGCCATTTGGTGAGACAGAGGAAATGAGCCACTCATCATAATTTTGCAACACTTACAGTTAAGGGTGGATAGACGCCCCCAGCTGCTTTGAGAAAGCATACTTCATCTTTCTAAAATCAAGTCTTTAGTTTCTTGGAATATTGGCCAAAATAATATTTTTCTGGGGATCTTTAAACTATTATTAGTGAATAGAAATCTACAGAAAAGTCATGCATTTAATCTGGGTGTGGTGGTACACACCTATAATTCCAGCACTCAAGAGGCTGAGGCAGGAGGATCATTGTGAGTTCCAGGCCAGCCTGGGCTCGAAAGTGAGCTCAAGGCCAGCCTGAAGTGCATAGAGAGACCCTGTCTCAAAAAGACCAAAAAAACGAAACAAAAAAAATAATGGATTTAGTATAGGAGAAAGCTACTCTGTTCAACTTCACACCCTGAGAGTCAGGCAGGAAGACTATCAGAGAAAGGTATGAAGAAACCTGATGCTGAGAAAAAAGTAAAAGGCAAATGATTTATGGGATCTGAAGAGAAACCAGAATATGAGAGAAGGAAATAAGTGTGAGTGTAGACGAGGCCATTGGCTTCCTAGTCACTGGGCTTTCTGATGTCGGACCCACCCCTTCGGGGGCCGCAGGGGTAGGAAGTGGTTTCGTGTATTTATTAGCTTTTAAATGAACTTGTGTCAAAAATTAACCCCTTTGCAAAGACATAAATGTGATAAGAGATAAAATCTCACTTCTGTGATCAGGGAGCTGACCCCCAATTAGTTCCTTGCATGTGGAGATGCTGAGAGGGTAAGTGGAAGAGGGAGGACTTCTGCTGCACATGGAAAGGGAGGTGTCTCCTTTCTGTCCTCTTGGCCCACTTGGAAAGTCACTGCTTTGCCATGCAGGAAACGCACAACCACAGCAGGTGTGTTTTTTGATGGCTTTTGTTAGAGGGCGTGATGTGTGTCTTGTGATTGTGTTTCTCATTGGGGGTTTCTAAAACTTGCCTCACCACTGAAAAAAAAGTGCTTTAAAAATTTGCTTTCCAAAAAATTTTGAGAAAGTTTAAGGAAATGCTTTAAAAAGAAGAGATGGACCTTACATAGGTCAGATCCATACTCATGAAAGAACAACGCCAGGCGACCTATAATTTTACATAGGTGAATCATGTAGTCAGTCAGGGAGCCTCTGTTCTGGTCTTTCCTCACCGGGAAAGATAAAGTAATCAGGTCAGCAACTTTTGCCACTTATCAGCTGGGATCTGTAGATATAACCCCAGACTAATCTTCAGTTAGAGGCTGGCATTGGGAATGGGAGGTGAAGTTAGGTATAATAGAATTAAGACCAGGCTGATGTGGGCAGCCAACAGAGGGTCGCGGGATTCCTGGGATGATTTTCTGGGCCCTGAAGATTGGACAGTTAAAAGTTCAGATGGTGGAAAAATTCATTTTACCTCCAAGTTAAAAACATTGTTCCTGTTTGGCTGTAGGTTCCCATCATTTTTATGTTGCAATGGTCAGAAAAAAGGGATCTATTAAAATCCTTCTTTTTAGAGATGTATAGCTGAAGAAATCTGATTTCAACTATTTCAATGCAGCGTGCCTGTATGTGGGTGGTAGGATAATTTCCCTTTCTCCTGGAGAGAGACATCACATGTCCCCCTACTCATCCGCTCATTTAGTTAAGTTTCATTTACTGAGCAAAAACATTATGATGCCAGGTGGTAGAGAACGCTTGGACAAAACATGCTCTCTGCTCTCAAGGTGGTCAGAATTCCTTGGACATGTAAGAAATCGTGCAGACAGCCAACAATCAACTTTCCCTGGGTGGGAGGAAAAGATGTGCCCACAAATATCCCTAGAGAAGCTCATTCCTGTATAAGGTATTTAAGAATGAAAGGCAGATTCACCTGGGAAGTGGTCACAGTGTTCTCAGACTGCATGGCAAGAGCTTGTATAAAGGCATGGCACAGCACCACAGGTCTGGACATGTCTTATAATTTGTGGGTACAGTGTGAAAAGGGAAAGGGGTGCAATGTGACCTGATGACCTGGCAGTGTCCAAATCATGCAGGGTCTTGAATGTTTCTGCTCCTGTTCTCAGCAAGAGGGCTTGGGACAGCCCAAACACCAGGACTCATAAACACTCTGTGGAAAAGAGCAAAGGCTGCCCAGTTCAAGTCACAGGTGAGTATGAGCAAACTCTTGCTTTCCTTATCCAGACACCTTGGGATTGAGCTTGTTAGGAGTCTACCTCTCAGATAAGCTCTGAGTGACCATACTATGGCAATTTGAAACTCATAGGGAATTATTCTATTTTTTTCCTTAGCTGCAGAGTATGCTTTAAAAAAAAAAAAAGAACAAGAAAACCCCTTCCAGCTTTGATTTTAAAATGTCTTAATTTAAGGACCATTAGTCATGAAGGTGTTTCCTTAGCAAATGTGTGGGATGTCCTAACTTGGCTGGCAATGGTTCAAGAGAACGTATATCATTAAACTGGGACAAGGCCTGGCACGATGGCTAGAAAATTCATGGCACTGTTCCCATAGCATGAACCCTCTATTTCAGGGCAAGATAAAGAGAAGGCAAAGAGCATGAGGAGAAATGCTGGAATGAAAACAAGTAACAAAGGCAAGATAAAAATGGAAATCACACTTCAGTGTGAATAATAGGAATGCAAATTGTGCCACTAAAATAGGAAGGAACATTACTTTTCAGAAAGGCAAAGTGAAGGAAAATTGTAGTAGGGAAAGCATTTGCATGGTGCAATTGTACACTGTGTGTGCCTCTCAGGAGCAGAGCCACCTACTCTCATTTCTCCCAGCGCGATGTTGAGCTACTGTGAACTTGGTGAGTCATTTTAGGAAGGTTTACTACAAAGCCCTCATGTGCATATTCTAATACATTTCTCTTAAATCTTTCTTTTTCCAACCGTAATCTCCTAGGGGTCTTGTTTTGTAGCCCAAATGTCTCACCTGGGCTAAGAAGTAGCATACTTGAAAAAATATCAGTGTGTTTATGGAATGATCTCTGGGGTTTATCTTAAATTCAGAGAAATTATGGTAGAAAATAGTGCACATCATAGGCTACTATTTAGCTAAAGAAAAGGTAATTTGAATGTAAATTTGCTTAAATTAAAATAAATAGTGGATATATTTATTTATGTGAGATTGAGGAAACAGGAAGAGAATTAGAAGCTGGATGTACATGAGTAGATTTCGGGTTGAATTCAGAAGCGTGTAAGTGTCCAACGTGATGATGAAAATTAACCATGAAACACAACACTCTTAGAAAATGGAAAGTAAAGAGCCACAAATGAACCTGAATCTCAGATTAGTGGCAGAATCACAGAAAGGGCGAAGTCTGTAGATACACCCTCCGAAGAAAAGGACTATTGACCTTTGGTGGGAATGGAAATTAATACAGCCAGTATGGACAACTGTTAGAAAATCCCACAAAAAATGAAAAGCAGAAATGCCACTTGATATGCAGCTCTATTACTGAGAGGATGTCCAGAAGAAAGCCAGTCAGTATATCAAAAAGACATGTGTACACTTATTTTTATTATTCATAAGAACCAAGGCTTGACTGTCCATCAATGGAGGAGTAAGAAAGAAAATGTGGTACAATATTCACCCATAAAAAAGAACGAAATTTTGTCACTTGTGGCAATGTGATGAGCCCGGAGGACATTATACTAAGCAAAATAAAGTCAGACACAGAAAGACAAACACCCTGTGTTCTCGCTCTTAGGTAGACGCTACATAAGTTGATTTCATAAAAGAGAAGGGTAGGACCATGGTTGGCAGAATATGAGAAGGGGAAGAAGAGAGAGCTAGAAAGACTTTTTTTTCTTGGCATCAAGAACTGAACTGAGAGCCCTGTGCTTGCCAGCCAGGTGCTTGTGCCACTGAACTATATCCCTGGCCCCAAGGGCTAGAAAGAGACTGAAAAGTATAAAACTGCTTCTGTTAGGAAGAATGAATTCTAGCGTTTACAACAGGTGACAACTGTTAGTGACAATTAACTGTATATTTTAACTATCTAGAAGAGAGAGTTATGACTGTTCTCACCACAAAGAAATTATAAATAGTTAAGGCAATTGATCTGATAATTATCCTGATTTGATCACACATTACTGAGGTATCATATAGTACAGTACAAATATGTGCAATTCTTATATACCAATTAAAATAAATTAAGCTGTTACTGTTGGTGATAGTATTATTACTAGTTTGGTTTCTCCGCCTCCCTCATTTCCTTGTTTAGTTCATTCCTGCCTTCTTTCCTTCTCTCCTTCCCTTCTTCTTCCTTTCTTCCCTTCTCTGTCCTTCCTGCCTTCCTTCCTTCTTTCCCTACTTCCCTCCCTCCCTCCCTCTATCCCTGCTTCCTTCCTTCCCTCCCTCCCTGTAAGGCTTTCTTTAAGCAAAGATGGAACAATCTGGCTTTCAGTAAAATAAGAACTTTAATGAATTGGAACATATCGAATATATTTAAACTTATAGTGATATTAAAGCGCACACACACACACACACACACACACACACACACACACACACAGATACCCAAGAAAAAAACAAAACCTCAAACCCCAAATCATTGATTATCTTTGGAGGATGCTAGGCAAACAACTCATTAACTTGAAAACTAGGAAATAAAGGGGAGAATTAAACACACACCATCCCTTTTCTATACATATCACTGGGTAATCAAATAACAAATGATGCTTGATTAAAGTCAGCACAATTAAAACAAAATTATTAGACAGTTAGGGAAACCTGCCTGCTGATGGAATAGTTAGCAATATTTTGTAATTACTGTTAACTGTCTTTAGTTATGGTGATATATTGTGGTTTTATTCAAGGACAGGTTCTCATCACCGAAGTGTGTATGTGTATGAAGTGATACGTTGTCTCCTGGTTTTGTGTTGAAATAATCTAATGATATGCAAAGTGGAGGAATTAGGTGGGGATAAAAATAAAGCAGAATTAGCCAGAAGTGTATAATTATTGAAGCTGACACATGGGGTTTATGACACTATTGTTCTTTTTTCCTTTGTTTATATTTGAAATTTTAATTAAAAATTAAATAAATGCATTGCTCTGCTTATCTCTCTGTCTCCATAACCTGAAAATTCCATTTTGCAATGTCTTTTTATGCTCCTGTGCTGAGAGCTCTGCATGTTTGGGAAGAAGCTTTACTGTTGCTGAGAGTCTCTTGGTAGCCTGATGCAAGAGTCTCGCTGGATGAAAGTTCAGTGGGTAGGGTAATGAACTGTCAGCATTATTCAGCCAGTTAGTGGTTAACTTCCTTCGAGCAATCATGAGCTTTCAGACATCTGATGTCTGGAGTTCTAAAAGAGACTCAGTCTAGAAGCGAAAGACTGGCCTCCTTATCTGGGAGAGGTACTTTTTGTGAACCACAAGAAAACGTTTCTCAACACAACTGCTCACAAATTGGCATGATGTGGTCTTATGACTGATTAAGTTCCCAACTGCAGGAAGAATCATCATAAATTATTTTGCCATAAAGCAGTTGGGCTCATAACTATCTTTGTTCAGTAAGCATTTGTAACTTCTTTATCAGAAAAATTAATGTTTCAGTACATTAATGGAGATATTTGCTGTTACTCTGAAGATTTTAATTGGCATAATATTTCAGTTATGATACATTTTCCTATATGAATTCACTGACATCTCCTGCATCTTTTATTTTTATTTCCAGTACTGGAGTTGAAAACCAGAATGTGCAATTCTCCTATCTTATCCTCTAGACTAGCTGGGATTATAGGCACATGCCATGACCCCTAACCCTTCCCCTCTCATTATATTTTTTGAAATAATAATTTCTATTTTTGGTTTTTTGAATTGCTGGTCTTCCCTTTGATATCTTTTCCAATTTTTATTATTTTGACCTGATTCCTGTACAATTTCTATAACCATCTTCTTTTTACTTAAAAACTTTCTGTTCATGCAGAAAGAATTTTTTTCAGGTGGTTTTTCTTAAGGAAAAAAAAAAGCATTCTTCAGCCCATAATGCTAACTGAAATAAATCAAACCTGAAAGGTTAAATATCACATGGTTTCTGTTACATGAGAAGCCCAAATATAAATCAAGATCAAGATAAAACATAGACGATAGGAAACAAGGAGATGACTACAAGGGGAGAGGAGGGGATCTGGGAATGGCGGCTATGGGAGGGGAGGGAGGGGGAAAGGAAATAAAAGGCTCCAAGTGGGAGATGCATGTATATCTGTCCACCCGTGACCAGTGTATTTATTACATATCACAAGCAGAAAGAGAAAAGACAAGTGAAAGCAATATAATTAAAACAATTTGATCAAAATAAGTCATCGTCATCATCATCAAACTTTGCTTTCCAAGTTGGAAACTCCCTTCAAATATCTGCAGACCGTCTGCTGGCTACTTACATTTAAGTGTGGTATTTTATAAAGGGCTGATCCAATGGGCTGTGGATAAGGGTAAGTCTTATTAATGACTGGGCTTCTCAGTAATGAAGAGTAGAAAGAATTATTTACTGGGGGCCTCCCAGGGTGATGCTAAAATATTTAACAGATGTTGTGGCACAGGTAGTTTTCAACAGGAGGAGGCCCCCAGACACTCAGGGTACCCTGACCCTAAAGGACTCATTTAAGAACACTGCAAGTACTATTTGGATGTTAGCTCGTCAGTAAGTCTTTCTCTGAGACCAGATGTTTGCTTTGGAGAGGGTATCTCCGGCCTCCTGTCTTGGGTGAGAAAAGGATAACAATCCTGGTGCCAAGGCTGGAGGGGCCCCAGAGTTTTCTTTTTTAAAATGCAGACTCTCATTAAATCTGTCATCTGTGCTTTACGTCTTTGGAATGAAGAATTTTTTAGATTCGAGGTCTTGAGACTCTTCCTTAAGGAAGCTGGAGGAATCGCCTAGCTAGTAGAATGGGGAGGACTTTCGGATTTCTAATCATTTCTTCTCCCAGCTGCCTCCCGAGGGGCTCTTCATCCGTCACTCTAAGTTGGAGAGAGGCGTCTCCAATTGACCCTGACCACTCTGTACAAATTGTCTTGCTTCTTGTTGGCATCTTTCTCTTTAGGCATAAAGTTTAGTCTTTTCTGAATTAAATCATTACCAGCTGGGTGTGACGTCACACACTTGTAATCCCAGGACTCTGGGAAGCTGAGGCAGGAGGATCATGAAATCTGAGCCTAACCCGAGCAACTTAGTGACTTAAGGAGAACCTATCAGAAAATAAGAAAAAAACAAATAAAAATTAGAAAGGGCTGGATTTGTAGCTCAGTGCAAAGATTCTGGATTCAATTCCTGGAACCAACAAAAAAACTTAGAAAAAATCAGTTACTACTTATGCAGTGCTGCCCCTTGTAGAAGAACTTTACAAACCTCACTATAATTTCTTTTCAATTCTCTTTTCTCTTAAATGGCTTACAGCCTTTGTGTGTATATACCCATGTGTGGGTACCTGTGTGGTATTTAATTTATTTTTAATATTTTTATAGCATTTTGAAAGAAAATAAATATGTAAACATAGTTAATTGTGTTTAACTAGAAATTTTACTTTTAAATTCTTAAGGCATATCTTTAAATATAATTAGTTTTAGTCTCTGAAATTCGTCAGCATTTATATATTCCCAGAAAGCAAAATAGGAGTCAATAATGTATTTTCATTTTCTTTATGTTTCATCACCTTCAAATTTGAGATAATTTGAAATTTCAATTTCAAATTATAATAAAAGAATAATTTTTGTATTATTCATCAATGATTTAAACTTAATGCAGGGCTGGGGATATAGCTCGGTGGAATAAGCGCTTGCCTAGCAAGCGCAGGGTCCTGAGTTCGATCCCCAGTACCGCAAAAAAAAAAAAATAAAAAAATAAATAAATAAATAAACTTAATGCAGATTTTTTTTTTTTTTTGTCTTTTTGAGATAGGGTCTCGCTATGCAGTACAGGCTGGACTTGAACTCACTTCGTAGCCCAGGATGGTCTCAAACTAGCAATGGTCCTTCAGCCTCAGCCTCCTGTGTGCTGGGATTACAGACGTGCACCACCATACCTGACCAACAATATAGTTTTAATTGACTTTTTTCTTGCTCTCTTAGTTTCTATATCTTATCTTGGTGCCTTAGCTCTGTTGGAAGATGTATTTGGAAGTCATCTTATTTGACTGAGGCCATAGGAGCTTGTGATCAGTGACTCTGGGGAGGACAGGAAAGCCTACGTGGAGGAACTTGGAGCCACTTGGCTGGTCTGAAGACTGTCATTAGCTACCTGTGACAATGGCTGAGCCATCTCTTTGGTGTCAGAGTCCACACTCATCTGCTCTAGACTATGGGCAATGGCTGCTCTCCTGCTCCACACGATGGTAGGAGGTGGGGGCTGGCTGAGCAATCTGGGGGTTCTACAAGACTGTGACAATCAACCAACCAGACAGTGGCTCCTTGATTTCTTCCTGCCTAAAGTCCCCATGGTCCCTGTCATTTCCACACCACTGCTACCTGATGTGTTCTTCTCTGGTCTTGTTGTGCAGAGAACTTAAGCTTATTTACTCTGCAATTTTTTGATTATCTTAATATCTTCCTTGTTGACATCACTCTTCCTTTTTTTGCAGGGCTGTTAAGAGCATGTTTATTTATTTAATCATATCACAGTAATTGGGTTGGGATAAGATATGTGTTCAGGCTGATGTTTTGCATATGTTTCTGTATACACACACACACACACACACACACACACACACACACACACACCATAGGGTCCCTGTTAACCAACTTTTCTACTATTGTTTTCCATTTCAGAAAGAGTATTGATTTGGTTTTCCTTCTTTAGACCTTGTCTTTTTTTTTTTTTTTTTTTTGAAATCTGCTTATCCCTCTTTTTGTTTAGTATAATCCAACCTAAAGGCCTTTCAAGCCTGGCTCAGATAAAAAACCACCAACAAAACCCTAACTCTGATATTCATTTATTGTGTGTACTCTGCCAAGTGGCAAAGAATACATTCCCAGGATAAATTTTGCATCTTTAAAGACACAGAAATATGAAAGACACCCAAAAACCTACAACGAAAGCAGTATTATCCCAAATAGTTTATTTATTTAAACATACTTATCTTAAAAGGATTCTGTATGTTCCTTCAGAGAGATGGATATTTACTCTTCTTTCATTTTAATTGTCAATCACCCTACTTCCTGGAGCTCCATCAGTAAGTTTATTATTTGATATTTTGATCAATGCAAAGGACAATTACTATATTATTAGAATATTATGTTTTCTATAAAATATTATTTTAAAGAGTTCTTCTGTGCTCTTTCAGGTGAATTGCTTTCATTTCTGGTGCTAGTTATTACTTTATCCATAAAATGCCATCCCAGAAAATACAATATAATAGCTAAGAATATAATTCATAAAATTTCACCATAGACCTTTCTCTGCGTTAGATTTAAGGTTAATGTTATAGCATCCTGTAATAGAGCTGTGATATCATGCCATAAGGTATGGTTTACCTGCATTAATGTAATAGTCTTCAATTGAAGGAATGATTACTTGCTTCCTTCAAATTAATCTCTGAGGAAACTTACTTACAGTTCCAGTGTTGCTCTTGTAAATTCAGGACAACTGTTCAGCATAGAAACATCAATTTCAAAAAAATATTTAATAATTTTCACATTGTGAAGTCTCTTCATCAGGGTATGTGCATATCACATTTCTCATCAGAAAGAAGGTTAAAATATATATGCACCAGACAGCTAAGACAATTGTACTAATAATTCCTATTAGTTCATTGAAAGGAGCAGTGAGTGCTTATATTGTTTGATCAGCTTAGTATGCCTACATCTTGTAATCTGAGCAAGTACTTTGAAGATAACAATATGCAATATAATCATTGTTAATTTCCTATCATCTTGTTTTAAAATTCTGTATTGTTTTTATTGTTTTTTTCCTCTTTAAAATGAAAAAAGAGCTATGGGCTTTCTGGGCTGTCAGAAAGATTCCTTTTCTCCTGTCTTAATACACACGATCCATGCACTAACACACATGTGACTCATGCATACTTTTAGATTTGATTTCAAGCCTCTTTTGCTACGCATGTTATCATCATGACACATCTCTCTGTCCCTGGGACATGTTCTGAGTCTTATTTAGATTTTGGAGCAAAGAATTAAAAACAAGAAATAAAGCACACAGGGTGTTTTTCTTGCTCCAGGGAACATACAAGGTAATTCACTCCAAGTTTTTCATGGTTTACATGAGAAAACTTAGGACTATATAAAGAAATGCCCTGTTACGGATACACACCATTGGTAGGGATAGTAAATCTCTTCTGTCTTTGCTTTAAGCTGAATGACTCAAATTCACATTATGTCAAGTATCAGCAGCTCTAAATATGTTCTTAGCTCTAGGAGATGGGTGATGCATACCACATTTCTCTTCTGAAGAAATTTACACTTAAAGTTCATTTTCTCAAATTGTCTTTTTTTCTTTATCAACTATAGCTAGACTTATGATACTTGAATATTTAAAATAGATTAAGTTGCTAAGGTAAACCCTGCATAACCACAGATTGGAATGTACATGGAAGTCACCTTGGAAAAAATGTTTCTTGCCAAAGACCAAGTGTAATAATATTGTATTTATTTTGAGTCCTTGAATGAGTTCTGGTATGTTCAACTTGGGCCTGTACGTTTAAACACTAAACTGTTTTCTCTATAAACTCAAACAATCCATGAATATGAGCAAGTATGCCAAGTAATCAACTGTGCTTTGTCTAAGAATCTTTTGTTGTGGCCAAGTGAACAGACAGCAGGTACTTTTTCCTATTTGCCTTATACCATCAGCAAATGGAAGCAGGGCATTACATACAGCCTTGCCACACATAAAGATGATTGTGTCATCCACAAACTGAGTGTATAATGGTGGCCTCATAGACTATGTTGTGTAGTGACATCAGAGTTGTAAGCTCTGTGAGGTTCCCATGGCCAAATCGCTTGGCAACACGTTTCTCTGAACATTCTTGTCATTAAGCAATGCATAGCAGTAGTTGATCATTGAGCCTTTGTCTTAAAGGGAGAGGGAGAAGGAGAGAAAAAGAGAGAGAGAAAGGAAGAGAGAGAGAGAGAGAGAGAGAGAGAGAGAGACAGACAGAGACAGAGAGATAGAGAGAGATGGAGAGAATGTTTTAGAAGCAAAGTACTTCCTGTGTAGTAAATTAGCAGTCTTAAGAAAAATGCAGAAATGTCCAAGACTCATTGCACTTGCTTTGGAGGAAAGAATGTTGAATCAGGAAACTTATATTTCTTTTTTTTTGGTGCCAGGAATCAGACACAGGACCTTGCACTTGCCAGTCAGGCACTTATGCCGCTGAGCTAGATCCCTGGCCAGAATCAGGAAACTTGAGCTCTGTATCCAGCTCTCTTGAAGTTCAGTGAGCTGTTTATCTTTTCTGAGACTTGCTTTCCCAGTCTCAAGTGGAGAACAAATAGGATTTTACTGCAGAGTTCCTTCCCAACTCCAAAGTTTCATAATAAAATGAATGTTATTTCACTGATTCTTACAAAATTCAATATAAATAGGTAATGTTTAGTAGCCATAACCATCAGAATGATTTCCTGCGTAATTTCCTTCCTTGAAATGAGTGCATTTTTTTAACTGAGAAATAATTTTGTCTTCCTCATTAATTTAGCAACCTTTATCTTTTTAAGAAATATTGGCAACATTTTAGTTATTATAAGCAACATTTTAATTAGACCTGTTTACAAAATCAGCTCATTATATAATAAACAATTTTCATTGGTTATTTTCTGTGAGGGAAATATTACAGCTTATGCTTAGCCACAGGATTCTGTAATTATTTGGTTATTTACCTTTATACCAGACCATGTATCCCAAGAGCTGGGGCCATTTTGTTCAGTTTACAATTTGACCCTAGAATTTAGCACAGAGGCTGGTACCTTGTGTGTGCTCAATGAAGAAAGAAATTTAACTGAAAGCCTGGCCAGGATGGTTCTCCATCACAAGATAGTTATCATCTTGGAATCACCCAAGAAATTTCTGTAAAGAAAGTATTGCTGCACATGGAGTCTTTCTGCATTGTCTGGATTGCACTGACAGTATGGAGCAATTTTTAGCACTTGTTTTCTTTTTGAGGAGAAGAGAGATGGCCCTGGCCTCAAACGATAAATTTGCCACAGTCACTAGGTGTGAGAGGGTTTAGGTGCCCTGATTCTGCTGTTATCTGCAGAGCAGGGCTGTTAGTAAACCAGGCTCAAGCAGTGAGCCTGGGAGGCCTCCTCTGCCACCTCAACAAACACTCTTATGACTGTATTGATCCTTAACCTCGATTTGCTAAAGTGCTGGGCCAGGCAATCTGACTCACCCTCCACGGGACAACGTGACTCAAGCCAGCAAGCCCAAATCAGGCCTGAATCAAAGCAAGGCCAGAATCAGGACACAACTAATGGTGCTGGATCTGAGGCCCGTGCCCCTGTGCAGGAAGGCACAGTGTGACAGTTTTAGTCTGCACGCTCTGAGGTCACATCCAAGACGTGGCGGCTTCATGTCAGAGGTCTGGTTTATTTCCATAATTTCCTCTCAAAAATCATATTTCTAACAGTTGAAGCCTGGCCCTTGTACAATGCAATGATTCTTGTTTAAATAATTTTGTAAAGATTAGGGTTGGATAGTGCTGAAAGAGAACTTGTTTTAACTTCCTTCCTTTCTTCCTTTCCTATTTCTTCTCTCCCTTCCTTTCTTTTCCTTCTATTTACTTCACAGAGAGTCAAGGTGCTATGGCCAAGAGCTTGGATTTTATTTTATTTTTAAATTAAATTTAAGTTTTTTTGAGGCAGGGTCTCTGCTATGTAGCTCACGATGGCCTCAAACTCACAGCAATCCTCCTGAACTCTGGGATTACAGGAGTGTGCCACTATGCCCAGCTAGAGTTTGGATTTTATAGTCAAGCCATGTTGGTCTAGAATCTTGACTTTACCATTTTTTTTTCAAATCATGTTAACCTCTCTGGGACTCAATTTCTCATGTACTAAAAGGCAGATTTAATACTTGTGTCCCATAGTTTTAGTGACATTTAAGTAAAATATTGACTTTAACTATTATTTAAACACCAAATATTTGCATTAATTAAAGCAATCTCCACAATAACTTTTGTAAATAAAATATGTGGTACATTACATGGCAGGTGACATAAATGAAAGGTGTAATTATTTATGTCACTGTCTTCACATTGCTGCTACCAAGGTGAAACATGATCATTCAACATATGTTTGAGGAGTATCCACTAGGTACGAGGTATTACGTATGCTACTTTGGGGGAAATGGAAGTGTAGAGAACAAGACACACCATTTCCTTCAAAGAGGCTAGAATTTAGTAGGGGTTGCAGGAAATAAACACAGTCCCAATAGGCTATAATCAGTCTTTTGACACTGGGAAATGTACACTGGGTATTTACGAGGAGACCCTCATTAAAACTTGGGAAATTCAAGTAGAGTTTCATGGAAGAAAAATCACACATTGAGAACTGAGAGGTAAGTCGGTGGGTGTGAGGGTTGGAGCATATTGTAAGGAACTGTTTATGGGAATTATAAAGATGAGAACAGATGGGACATGAGGGGAACCAGAGCTGCGCATTCTGGAAGCTGGAGAGGTAAATGGGGAGAGTTGAGGCTGGCTCGAGTAGGGGTCAGAGCCACAGAGATCCTGGCCTAGAGGTCCCCCTAGACCTCATGCCTTCATAGGGAACTGATTGGATCCGGACTTACCTAACTTACAAGAGGCTGTTAGGAGGCCACAGGGACGCTGCCTGGGTCTATCTGTTCCCTCCTCTGCCCTTGATCTCTCTCTCTCTGCTTCCTGCTGCCACGACACAAGCCATTCCCCCTCTGCCATGACACTCTGCCTTGGAGCCTCCTGACTGTGGACTGAAACTTCTACAAACCATGAGGCAAAACAAACCTTTCCACCTTTCAGTTGTGGGCGTTGGTATTGTGCCTTGGCAGCCACAGAGTAACTGAGACAGAACCCATTAAGCAGAGGTGGTTTAATCATCCCCTTAGCTGTTAGTGAGCTTTCAGCCCCTCTCCTCCTCAGCTTCATTTTGAGACAAAAACCCCACTGTCCTGCTGACCGACGGACCTTGATACGAGCAGGCAGATAGTTACGTTGTAGGCCTCAGCTCCTTGGATGGTGTAGTCTTTTGAATGTATTTTTGGTCCTAAAAAAGACAGGCTCATGTTCCCAGTAACTGAGCAGGGTGTCTGGGTTAGTTAGCAATCTCTATCATCCCTACCCTAATTTGAGGTGTATTGGGTGCTAGGGCAAAGAGGCTCTTATTAGGGGACTTTGGGAAGCTCTTAGTGGTGTGAAAAGCCCTTCCCTGCCAACACCAGACCGGAGGGCAGGCTCATTGAGAACCAGAGCACACCACTTACCCTCTGGGAATCTCAATGTCTTCGGAAAACCTGAGCAAGCCAGACTCTGTGCCATGATAACCTAATTACCATTCTGCTTTTCCTAGGAGAGGGAGAGAAATGACATCTAGATCAATAAGCTGAGTGGAAGACTGATTCATTTATTGACTTGCAGATAGTTTATCTCTGAGCTAGTGCCACAGTGAGGACCGTTTTGGTAGCTGAGTCTGCATTGGAGTGCTGAGAAATGTCTGAGCTGTGCCCAAGGCTGGAACCTGGAAAAGCAAAGGGCTGGTTTCCAGCAAATCATGCTGTGTTCACCTTGCTTTTGTGTGGGGAGTCCGGCATTATCTGACTGAGTAAGGTGACTGTACCATCGCTGTCCAGGTATTTTAGGGGTGAACGGGGCTGCTGAGAATGAGAACTCTGTGACATTAGGCATAAAGTGGCGAACTGCACAAACTGAATTTCAACAAACCCAATCCTATGGGAGCCCTAAGCCGTGAGTGCTCTGCTGCTTGGATGACCACTCCCTAGTTAGTGCTGGCTGTGCGTAAGGGGAAAATCACCAACTGAGATTTCTCTGGATCTTTTTCTGACATTTTCTTTTTATTCTCCCTAAAGCAATTTTTGGGACGTGCTTCATTTGACGAGATTCCATGTATCTGAGGGGTCAATACTAGCCATTTTAATACAAAACAACTGATTGCCATTCAAAGTGATAGAAAGGGGTGGTAACATGGAAACTCTGCAGGGAAGATTATTCTGAAGAGGAAATCACTGTATCATCAAGCTTCTTATAATCCCTTATTAATTAGAACGTGGAGGCAGAGTGTCATTTTCTGTAAAGCATCACCCATAAATTACCTATTGCACATTATTTGCTTTGATAATGTAAAACCACATGGATAGGGATAATTATGGTTTGTCCATGGAAGTGACAGGAAAAAATTCTCACATTCAGTGATCAGACAAGAAGCTAAGCAGGCACTTGCTTGATTTACACGCTATTTTCTTCTAAACATGTTTCTTGCTAAAATAGCAGGGAAATGTTAGTTTGCTGGGAAGCCAACATTACTCTAGATGCAGTATGTTTTTCTCTTTAAGTTAAGGAGGCTATAAGAAAATTTGGTGATTGTCACTTTCATTGTGCACTCCTTCTTCTTTTATAATAATATTAAAAGCTACCAGTTTGAACACTCTGCTGCAGAGGTTCTCAATTCTGGGTGGTGTTTTCTCTCAGGGGACATTTGGTAATGTCTGGGCATCAGTTGTTGGGAGAGTCCCCCACACAAATTAGTTACATGACTTCCAGTGTCAATAGTGCTGAAGTTGAGAAATTGCTTTGTAATAACTTAATTGATCATTCATTTATTCATTTGAAAATTATTTATTGAGACATTGCTATGTGCCAGAAATGATATTGCTGAGGATATCACTGTGAACAAAACTAAAAAAAAAAAAAAAAATTCCTCAGCGTTTTTGGACTTCTAGTTGGAGAAACAGATAATAAACCAGATAAATAACTCCTGAGTACATTAGAAAGTTGTAAGTACAAGGGAAAAAAGAAATCTGGGCAGAGGATGGGAAATGTCATTAGGGAACAGGGAGACCAAAATATGACTTATTAAAGTGGATGCTCTAGTTTGGATCTGCAGTCACCCGAAAGCTTTATTTCTAGCTTGGAGTGCTATTGGGAGGTTATACGACCACAGAAGTTATTCAGATTCAAACCTTTTACTCACTTGTGCAAATCGGGCAAGCTATCAATCCCTATTAAATCCAGTTTTCACTTGCAAAATTGGGATGATTATACCTAATTTACAAGGTTGCTAAAAAGATTAAAGAAGTACTGTGCTTAGTCCTCCAATGCCAGCTGTTATGCTTTGTGGCAGGCATGGTTGTTTGCAGGGATTCTGAGGCATATAGGGGACTTTTTATGGGATGTCTGGCTGAAAGTGGAGTTGAGGCCGCTAGATTCACTGGTCATGGTGCTGGTCAGCCTAAGGTGCACACCTAAGTGCTAAGTAATCGGGTATGGGGAGGAGAGAGAACGCAGCAGAGAGATACTGGAAAGAAAGATTTAAGAGTTTCCCTAAGTACAGCTCACGATCAACATTGCCAGATTCCACATCTGCATATTCAACTAAATGTGGATCAAAAAGATTGAAAGAAAAATTGTGCCTGTAGTGGACAGATCTTCTTGTGGCTGTTCCCCAAGCGAGACAGCATACCCATGACTTCCCTAGCGTTTCACATTTTATTAGGAATTTTGCATAGGTTACGTGCAAACGCAATGCCGTTTGACTTGTGGAACTTGAGTATTGGGGTCCTGGAACCTGTCTCCCTCAGATAACAAGAGACTACTGTAGTTTGCAAGATCAACATTTTAATTCCTGCCAAGGAAATGGCAGGAATCTATGGAAAGAATGTGGAAGAGGGGCTGGAATAGGAACATTTCCCGTTGGGGCAGGAACATTTGTTTCTCCAAATTCAACAATTGCTGAGCCGGTGGCCACAGAATTCTCTTCTTTCTGAGGAATTCTCTTCCAAAGGAGAAGCCTTGAAAACACACATCACGAAAGGAAGGCGCATGTTGTCTCTCCCTTATTTCATTCTTTAATGGAATAGATTTTAAAGAGATGTTGTTTCACACAAACCCGATTAGCTCTGAAGAGAGTCTTAATCTGTCCAAACCAATCCAAAGGAAGGGAAAAGGAATAATCAGGCTCTCATTATGCAAAACACTGCTCAGTTAATTTATTGCCCTGCACTGAATAATAAGCTGTTAGGCTCCACATTACTTTTTTCACGTTAGATCAAATAGCTTATTGCTGCTGGAGCTTATTTCATATTGCATAAAATTTGGATATATTATAATGGAGCAGATATTAGCCCATTATAGGAGGCAGGTTTAAGTACTTCATTTATACAATCTCTCCACTTGGAAAATGGTGAGGGAGAAGAAATGCACACAAGGTGATGGACAGAGGGGGTTGAGTGCATTGGCTGATGGGCCAGTTCTGCTCTGGGTGACTGCAGGTTGCTACATGCGGGACCTAGTGCCTTGGAGAAAAGTCAACATTCCTAGTGGGGAGAAAATCCAAAGAAAGTTTATGTTCTTTCTCAGGGAAGTGTTGACATTTTAATTACTTTCTGTTTTCTTTGGAGCTACATTTGAGAATTGGAAGCAAGTTAGAAAAAAATAAGAATTGGATTTATTAGAAGGAAGATGAATTGACATGCAGGTGTGAGCTGGAAAGAATTCAGGTCCCACACTAACAACTGAAGCCTGCAGCGGGACTCCAACAAACTCAGCCATTAAACAAGTAGCCGGACCTACTTGGTCAGGGCTTATCATCCCCGAGAGCATGCTGGGATGCAATCTAATCTTTTTGGGCTATGCTTCATGTTTTAGTCCCCCCCCTTCAAACCTTAGTCTTTTCGTAAACAGGACTTTGTTAGAGTAGTAAGTGGGATAAGGACACAAAGCTGAAAGAGATTGGTTGGGATGTTGGAACAGATTGAGGAAGTTGGTAGGTCTAGAACTGTTTAGTTTTGAAGATAATCTGGTGTTTTTGATATCGCATAAAAGAAAATGTCTGTGGAAGCGAGGGAGGAGCCAGAGTCAGGGCTTGTAGAGATACGATATATTTGCACTTTTTGTTCCTGCACCTAGAGTTGCCTGGAATGGAATAAATAAATATTTAACAAAACCAGAATATATATATATATATATATATATACACACACACACACATACACATCTTGGTTATATATATTATATATATAATATGTAGTATACAGATGTATATGAAAATATATATACTTTTTTCCAGGAGCAGCAAATCTAAAAATAATAGCTCAAGATTGAAAAAAATAAGTCTCCCTTAGCATCTCCATGGTGGCTGAGAGGGCAGCATCTGAGGACTGAGGCCCTGGCAGTGCTTTGTCTTCCCCCTACAGCTTTGATTTAATCTTTTTTTTTTTTTTTTTTTTGTGGTACCGGGGATCGAACTCAGGACCCTGCGCTTGCTAGGCAAGCGCTTATTCCACTGAGCTATATCCCCAGCCCCCTTCCCCCTACAGCTTTGTTAGTTTCCGGGAATGCTACAAAATCACCCCTGACATCCAGATTCATCAGTTCAGTAACGAATGGGTCAAAGTGGTCCCTAAAAAGTGATCTAACATCTGTTATGTGCCAGATGCTTTAAAGACACTAAATTTCCAGGAAAACTTAAAAAGCAGTATTATTCCTACCCTAGATATTGTTATTTCTGTTTTACAAATATGGAATCTATGGCTTGGGCAGGCTACATAAATTTCTACATTATATAGAAACTTTATTTTTTAAGTGAACTTAGTCGGACCCGCATATGTGAACGTCACATTGTTTTCCTAGCGTAAGAACATGAAAGAGTAAATAAAACCCAAATGTACAATAGATAATTATAGGAACTTTTGTTATACTACATTTCAAATATATGAAAAGGAGACTGAATAGTGTAAATGACCCATTGTGCTTGCCTGCTTTATCCAGGCTGCGCAATCTTACTCACCCGCACTTGTCTTGATCCCTCCCCATTACTTTGAAGCAAATCTGGACTGCTTTGCCTTCACGGCATATATTTCCATGTCTTTAAGAGATAGTGACTCTTTAAAATAAAATAAATGCAGCATCTTCGTCATACCTGAGTACACTGTCAATAATTCCTCATATCAAGAAATATATAGCTTTCCCACGCCACCAGCTGTCCTACGATCTATTTTTCTAAAAGATGAATCTAGATCCAAACTGTGGAGTGTGATTGCTTGATGTGTTTGTAGGCTTTTTAAAATTTTTCATCTTGTATTTTGTCTTGGAATTTTTGGTTGCAGAAATTGGATTGTTTTCTCTGAACATTGTTTAACAGTCTCGGTTTTCTTGATGTTACTCTCTAAGGAGATCTTAACATATTTATCATCTTGTCCTTTGTACTTCCTGGAAATTCATAGAGCTGGAGATTTTATCAGATTTGGGTTTCATGTTTTTGGCATTACTGCTTTGTAAGTAATGATGTGTAAGGTAATGGTATTTCCAGAAGTGGAAGTGTGTGTATGTGTGTGTGTGTGTGTGTGTGTGTGTGTGTGTGTGCGCGCAATGTTATCAGCTATTAAGCATTTTGAGCTGAGTCCATTAATTCAGTAGTTTTTGAAAATGGGGATATTTAATATTATACTTTTTAAATAAAAAATACTTTATATTTTAGAGTAACTTTAGGTTTACAGAAAATTGAGTGGAAGGAATCTTATATTTCTAAATATCCCATATTCCTACAGAAGCACATCTTTCTTCAATGTCCTTCACCAGGTCATACATTATTTACTAAAATGGATGAACCTGTGTTGATACATCATTGTCCATCTTATCAATAAGATTCACTCTTGGTATTATATGTTCTGTGAGTTCCTAAAATATTGAAGGACACACATCAGCCAATCTTTTCTTTTTATTTTATCCACTAAGATATTACTACATGGAGACAAGTTTCCCTTCAGTACTATTTGGTTATCTAAAGCAAAAGAAACCCAGGGTAACTGATCATCACTGTTCATTATGATTTCTAGTACATTCGTTGGCAGAGGCAAGAAATAGCATATTGCCAGGGGACTTTAACCCATATTAGATTTTGTGGTAAAGATCTTCTGCAACACAAAGGGAGATAAAATCTTAACAAACTCACAGAACTTTAAAGTCTATATGAAAACTTGAAAGAAAACATCCTAGTAAAGGTGATCAAGTGCTAACATGAACAGTAAGGCATTAGTCAATCATACAATTCTGGTGTCACCCATGGCAAATCCTCATCAATATGCATCGAAGTATTCTTTCCCCTACACAGAGAAAGAAATAAAAGAGGGACAATTTCTGAATCACTCCCTCCAAAGAAGGAAATGATTTTAATTACCAATTCATCTGTTGGCAGACTCTTCTGGCAGATGTACCTGCAACTTGGAAAGATAACAAATGAACCAATTCCTTACTCCAGAGTTGACACTGATAGCGCTCACTGAATTTGCTCTCAGACAAGAATCCAGGGAAACAATACATCTGGCGCTCTGCTCGAGGAATGTGTCATGTGGTTGACAGGTTCAGCCTCCGTTGTCCATACCTCCCCGACAGCAGGTTCTTTATATTTCAAAGAAATTGCAGTCTGAATTAGTATAATTAGAATGTAACAGCTATTCACTACACAAACTCCTTATTTTCAGGAGTACAGATCTGGTAACATGTCTGTGCTCAACATCTTCACAGTGCTAGTTGGAGAGGAGCAAGCAGATAGCAAAATGACGGAAGTATACTGTTTCATCAGCCTTTTAATGAAATAGAAATACAGAAGCAGAAGAAAGCTGTACCATCCCTGATATGTCTAAAGGTAAATATCAAACTTACTAGACTACGTAGCACTTTTACAAAATATGAACTCTAGTCTGCCTGGACTGAAAGAAAGAGTTGAAATAGGAATAGTTGCCTGTCTTCCAGAAGACAGTAGTTATATGAAGCAGACTGATGATTCATGGGTACAGTTACAGAACTAAGATGTGGATGGATAACTTCATTCTTTCCTGTTTCAGTTTGAAGAGGTTTATTAATGGCACTAATCAAGCAAATGTCATCAAGTAGTTAATAAATTTGATGCTAAATTCTTATAATTTGTTCTTCAATATTTTTTGATTACTACAAATTCTTGACCACTGCCAAGTAGAAAATAATATTACTATTTTTTAAAAAATAAGATTGACTCACACTGACGCAATGAAGTTGGCATTCTCACTAGGAGTGATTCATCTGAGGGGAATGATGGCCTGACGCCGATGCACAGGCTGGTCCTCATGGCTTTTCTCCAAAGAAGTGAACGTGTTGCGGACCGGATGTTTGTGCACCTCCAAAATGCTTCATATGTTGGTGCTCTACCTTCCATTTGAATGGTATTTGGAAGTGAAGACTTTTGGAGGTGTCTTAGTTATTGCATCACAGCTGGGACAAAATACAGACACTCACAAATTAAAGAAGGAGAGGTTTATTTTGGCTTGCAGTTTGTAGAGGTTTCAGTCAAGTCACCCCCAAAAGCCCCACCTATGAGCACATGAGGCTTTGGAGGGCTATCTAGATATTTACCATAACAGGAGGTAATTAGATTTATGTAAGGCTCCAAGAACCCTCATGATGGGATTAGTGTTCTTAGAAAAAGAGGAAAAAAAGACCAAAATGTGCTCCCTCCCTCTCTCGCTCTCCCTCTCCCTCTCTCTGACACAGTGAGAAAGCAGCTATTTGCATGTTAGCAAAAGAGCCTTCATTTAAGAACCAAAATGACCAGCACCTTGACCTAAACTTTCTATCTGCAAATACTGTGAGAAATAAGCATAAGGTGTTTAAACTACTACTTACTCTATAGTATTTTGGTGTAGCAGTTTTGTGTATTGGAGGCTTGCTCCTCAATGTAGCAGCATTGAGGTGGTGGAAATCTTGTAAAGGTAGGGTCTAGTGTAAGATAGGTCAGTGGGGACACTGCGCTCAGCAGAGGTCAATGCTGGTTTTGTAAGAGTGAGCTGTATCAAAAGAGCAAGTCTGGCCTCTGTGTGCCTCTGGCTTCCTGTTTCAATCTGTGATCTCTTTCAGGCACATTCCTGCCATTGCAGTGCCATCCACTATGAAGCTCTTACTAGAGGCTGAATAGATGGGGTAACTGATCTTGGACTTTCAGCCTCCAGAACTGTGAGCTAAATAAACCCTTTTTCTCCATAAAGCATCCAGCCTTTGGTATTTTGTTGTAGCAACATAAAATGGGCTAATGCAGAAATATGAGCACAATAGTTTATAAAGATTTAGCCTGGCTAATGCTTTTCACTTTCCTGCTTTCTAGGAAGCATCTGTTGATCTTTGTCTAAAATGTCTCAGAAAGTGCTATGATAGAAATAAGGAGGATGGGTAAGAGAGTACAAAAGTAGAGTCAAAATTAAATGAGAGATAGTTTTAAGAGATTAATTCCAGTGCCTCTTTTAAATTTTAAATCCAATACATTTCACAAACCAAATACCTTATATTAAAGAACTATAGCCTTCAGTTTGTCTTCACAAAGGCTGTATATACCCTTTCAATTAACATCTTGAAAAAGGCAGGAATTATTTCTTCCTTCACAGCTGTCTTGGAAAGTCTTCTCCTTGTTTCTCTCAAGTTGGAGGAAACGTCTATTGCTTCCCATTAACTACCTCAGGGGTTTTCAAAATTAGCTGCATTTCACAATCATAGGTAGTGATTGGGGGAATCAGAGGTAGACTTGGTGAAATTCTTATGCCTAGATCCCCCTAGATCTACACTAGCAGAATTTTTAGCTGTGATGTCCAAATTAGGACAGCTAAAAACCACTGAGTGCTTCTGACGCATATCAGACTTGACATCCATGGGACTAACATTCTCTTTTAGATAAAAATGTTCACATTTACTAGCTAGGAAGAGTTTTTTGTAGATAGTATGTGTCTTTTACAATGAATTGATTTAATTTACACAAATGGACATTCTTTTAAGAGGCTTGGGTCCAGTGTTGTTTCTTTTTTTTTTGTACCAGAAATCAAACTTATGACCCCAGGCTTGCCAGGCAAGCACTTATGCCACTGAGCTATATCCCTGGCCGGGGCCAGTGGTTTTAATAGGACTGATCAGATTGCAGGTTGGGCTACCTTTAGCTTTTCACTGTCTGTGCTTCACCCTGTGCCAGGGAGTATTTGGCTTCCCAATCTGCTTGTCCTGCTGGGTTAAATGGAAAAAGTGACACCTCACATTTTAATGGCATTTACATTTCAAATAAATGCAATATTTTCATGTGGCATATCCTTTTAATAGAGTAAATAATTATCCCTCTCTCCAATGTATTTGTCTTATCACTCTGGATGCTGTATAATAGGATGATGTGTTATAAAACGTACACTTATACATCCAAATACATGCATAGCTGGAGACTATCAGGCTTATAGGACAGGGTCATCCCCCATGCAAGGACCTTCAAGGGGGTTTGGGTTCTGTTTTCTCTAAGGAATACCAAAATCGCAGTTGAACAGTGGAGGTCTAGGGGAGTTCTTTCCCTGGTCTTTTAGTGACCTTCAGAGAATTCTCACAGAGGAGAAGAGGAAGTGGGTTGGAGATGGGGGTCAAGTTTCTGTCTGCTGTTTGACACATGGGTTGTTGGATAGACTTGATGTATAGAAGTAGCAGAGACCCTCAGGACCCAGCTTGCCCCACCACATCCCAGAGGCATTTATTCTATTCTGAAGTTTGCAGAATAAATTTGCCTCATGAATCAATTAGGTCTAATAAATGTGTAGCAATTCCATTCCAGAAAATACTATTTTTAATTATAGAAGAAGTACATACTTTGTAAGGTGAATATGGGGGAAAGGGGACTGTAGGAAAAAATAAATAAGACTTTCTGTGGCAAGAGTGCTGATTTTAGAATCAGGGCCATGTGGATTAGAATCAGGCCTTACTTGCTGTATGCCTTTGGGCAAGTTACTTAGCATCAGTGAGTCAGTCCATTCTCTACTGCAAAATGGGGACAATCTTTGCCTCATGTAGTAAGAGTTTGCTAAAGTGTATTTTGTTAAAGCACTTAGAGAAATTCTCAGTAGAGAGTGGTATTACCATAATACAGCTGAGATAAGTGTTTTTATTGTGGGTGAGAGCCTGTGATATTACTGAGTACATCCTTTCCAGGCAATTGGGCTTGGCTTTTGAACACCCTTTTGGTTTGGGGCAGAATGACAGCTTTGGTATTCATAGCATTGAGGCCACATAATATTTGAAGAATTGATTGCAATCTCTTAAAGTACTACCAAGAAATAGATTATGGTTATGTCTCTTTTCACGATGTAGTAACAGAAATCCTCTAATCTTTGTCTGAAGCTGATAAACATACTTTAGTTTGTTAAGAATGGTAAAAAAACACCCCAAGAAACACTTCAAGTTCGTAAGAAAATAAGAAATCTTTGCAGTAATGTTTTATCACATCATCACATTTTTTCCTGAAATACCAGTGAAGAATGGCAGTTTGATATGTAAAACATTAGTTAGGCTTTATATGGATGACATTTTTTAAAAGCCTAGAAATATTTCACATTTGAAGAAAAACAACCGTTTGCCATGTTGGATCTGATTAAAATTCAAATCCATATTAACATCTCATTACTATTTGAGGAAAGCAACCTGCATGCTTAATGTGAAAGGCTGACAGTCACCTGGCCCTGTGGCTGCAGCTTCCTCACTGGGCTGTCTCTGTCCTGGGACCCAAGAGGACAGGGCCACAGCCACACCCTTGTTCCAACAGTCATGGTGTGAATGCTGGCCCTGAGTTTCCTTCCTTTCCCCTCTCCCATCCCAACATTGTTTTAGCTGCCAGATCCTCAATATTTTCTCTCCAGCAAGGGAAAGGGAAGGGCAAAAATGACTTTGAAAGAATAACATTTCTTTCTATGGACTTAAATAGAACACTCAACACAAAACATCCTGTGCTTCCTTTTCATGGATAAAGTGCTGCTTCTGCGGGGTGGGGTTGGGGCTGCGTGGTCTCCGATGAACAGCTCTCCTTGGTTAAAGTACAACCTGTCCTTGGCCATGCACTCTAATCTCCTTATCCTTCAGTGTCTTGTCTCTTTGCTACTGAGGTTAACACCTTTTAAACACAGATTTATTGTTTTTTTGTTTGTTTTTTGGTGGTACCGAGGATCAAACTCAGGGCCTTGTGCTTGCCAGGCAGGAGCTCATTCCACTGAGCTACATCCCCAGCCTGGCACTTTTTGTTTATCCTCTGACTCCCTTGATCATAATGGCCAGAAGGGAAAGTGACAAGAGTCAGTATTCGTGTTTCTCTTTGCTGCTGGATTACCCGTTCTAAAAACAGTGCCCAGCATGGAGTAGCCAATACATATTGGCAGCATAAGCAAGTGAATTGGTTTCTTCCTCGATGTCTTTTCCTACATGACAGGTAATCTATATGACATTTCCCATATGACTGGTACCATGTAGTATGAAAACATTCTATAAATGTATTCCTATCTAGTAGAAACATTTGCGAGCATAAGTTTTTCCAAAGTTACCATAACTTAGTTGGTGAAGAAGAAATAAGAGAATTGAATCAAAAAGAAGCATTCTTTTGTCACTTTAGGTTAACTTATTGTTTTATCTTTCTTCCAACATCAACCCTTCACACCCAGTATATTTATTTCTTTGTTTATTATCTATTTCCTTAGAAGAATAAAAGTTTGACCTTTTTGATTATTATTGACAAATAAACTCATACATACTTAAATGTACATCATGCTTTGATTATATATGTGTGTGTGTGTGTGTGTGTTGTGAAATGATTGTTACAGACAAGCTAATGAATTTATTCATCAACTCAGATACTTACAGAATTTAAAGTCTTGCACTTAGAAATGTTTTGTAGGAGCACAAATCAAAAATATTCTTAAATGAAAAATTTGTGCTTAGCATCTCACTCCCAGCAAGAAATTAAAAATTTAAAATAGTTAAGTAAACACCTTTGTAGACAACTTCTTGATTTCTCTACATATTTACACATTTTTCAAAAATAAAAAAAATTGGCATTACCTATGCACTCTCTTGTAACTTGCTGTTTTACTTCATGGAGAACAAGATTTTGTACGTTTTGTTCACTACAGTGGTCCTACTGGTTACACTATTGTCTGACACACAGTAGAGAACCAACATATATTTCCTAAACATGCGAATGTTTGGATGACTGCATTTGGTACGGCCTGTATCCAGCTCTGGCCTTGACTTCCTAGATACCCTATGGGATGATTACTCATTGAGACTTGGGTCCCTTTGTTTTTTTATTTTAAAGACAAGAGAGTGGAGACATATCAACAACCAAACAGATGTGAACTAGACTAATACAAAAACAATAAAGGAAATACAAATTTGTAGAGATGATAGCAGGGAATTAACAATGGTTGCTGTACTACATAATGTTATCTTCACATTGGTTCCTCAGTTATACAAATAAAGGCATGTACGATTAATCAAACAATTTTCTCCACTCTCATCTCCATTGTTCCCCCACCCAGTCAGTCATCTTCCCTCTGGTAATAACTGCACTTTTTGGTTTTATTCATTCCCTTGGGCTCTCACATTGGGAAGACATATGTCTGCTTCAAATTATGCTGCAACACACATGGGTGCACACAAATTACTCTGGCACTAGGTGGAAAAGTACCCAACCTCAATGACAGTACATAGGCAGGGACTCAGGCACACTATGATCAGCACCCCACTGACAAGCCCTCGAGGCCCTCAGGGGTCTGGTCAAGTCCAAGGGGTCACCCTGTGTACTGCTGGGCTCTGGCCTGATGTGGTGTGCCCGGGGGCCCAGAGCCCTGGGTACTTCTGAAGGCGATGCTAGATGGGGAGATTAGAAAGGAAACAAGATAGCCTAGAATGTGTTAATATTGTTTTTCATTCACAATTAAAACGATATCCCACTTATTTTATAAACACATATTTCTCAATTAGTGAGCTGTTTAATGACTGTTCAGATTTACAACTCACTGCTCAGGCTTATGACCCATCTTTTTTTGTACACTTCTGTACATCTTGTTCAGAGACCCTCAGTGTCTTTTTTATGGAACACCTTGTTTATACAGTAGTGTAATTTTTTGCTGATTGTGCTGTACAGCATTGTGATTTTATGTTCTGTTGCATGCTACAGTACTGCAGTAAGAGGTATGCAAATATAAGCGAAGTCATCAAACTGGAATTTCCCCGGACTTTTTCTTTGTTCTGAACATTGTAATGCACATACTGTGTAATTCCTCATTTAGTGACCAGTTCACTTAACAACTTAGTCTCAGGACTGAATCTCGGTTATTAAACAGTGAAGCTCTGTATGTGGTATAACAGGGGCCAAGGACTGTGGTTTATATCCTAGACCATCCACCAATTTTCAGAGTACTTCAAAATGATTCCTTATTATTTGTTGTCATGTTTTCACTACCTGTAAAACTAAAACATATCACCTAACCAATGGTATTATGGGAGGATGAGAAGGGCCTGGTACATAGTAGCTTTTCAGGGAAAGCCATCATCATCATTATCAACTACACATTTTCCACAGGCCTGTGGCCTATTTTTAGCAAAGTTTTATCGAATCCAGTTTACCCTGTTATAGGTAAGGCCCAGACTTACAAGCGAGTTCCATTCCAAGAGAATGCTTGTAAGTTGAATTCATTTGTAAGTTTGAAAAAGTGAGTTTTACACACTTTGGACATAGATACACAATGTAAAGCATAAAAGAAGCAAACACACACACACACAAATACAGGAATGTGTGTGTGTATGTGTGTGTGTGTTTGGTTCTTTTATGTTTCCTGTACCACTGTACCCTGTTGAATTGTACAGTAAACACACAGCAGCACAACTGTGACAATGTCCCGCAGACACGTGAGCTACTTCCACCACTCCTCCCATCTGTGAATGTTCCTACTGCAAGGTCTGTACAGATCTGTGAAAGTTTGAAACTCAAATGTTCATAGATTCAGGACTTACTGTAGTTGCTTTCATGTTACAACAGTGAATCGAGTATATACATGAGACTATATGGTTTAAAAAGCCTAAAATATATACTTTGTGGTTCTTTACAGAAAAAAATTCATGAACCCTCCTTTACAATACTGGTGCACCGCCAACACAGCTAAGCCCATGGCACAGTATAGTGTGGTTTATGAACGAGTTTGAGCCACAGACCACTTAAGGCCCACAAAAGATATGAACAGAAAATAAGAGTCAGTATTTGGAACTTCAGTGGGAATTTGCCATTGAAAACAAAGTGCATGATTATGGTTCCTACAAATGTATTGGTTTAGGAGAGATCGGGGAGAACATAAAACCTCACCTTTTCCACTGACATGAAATCTGGTAATGGGATCTTGTTGTGTCAGTAACTTAGTAAGATGTGTTCATGTTTCAGATGGCACCATCTGGGGGCCCATCAGGTGGGGGTGACAAGCATGTCCTTGATATCGTGAGTGACCTGGGAAGGTTGATGAGCAAGCATATTAATAACGTCATGCAAGTGGATTCTCTGTACAAATGAGTGGGCCAGCCACAGTTCACTGATCAGCTAATACAGCTGTAATGTGTTACTTCATACCTGAGAGAAGGCAGCCGCTGAACCACATGGTAGTCGTCCTGTGTGTATGTATAAACTCACTGTCCTTTGAAGTAGATGTGTTTTAAGTTGGTAAGTCATTTTCTCTGAATAGTAAGCCACCAACTTTCTTGGAAATTTAACAAAACAACAGTTCTAAGACAAGCCTTATGTTTTGCTGCCTATGTGCGTTAAAAAAAAAAAAAAAAAGAAAATGAAAAAATAAGCAGCAGACTGATTTTTTTCTTTTTCTGTTTCAGAATTGGTTCCAAACAGTCAAGCCTGCCAGAAAAAACAGACAAACTCTCAAGAACAACAATGCCTATTATGTGTGTGGTAGGAGCTGCCAGACTTTGATTACTGGCCAGACGTTAACCCCTTTGATGTCTTATGGAAGAGATGCCAAATCTGAATCCAGATATTTCCAGAATTCTGTAGTCATTTGTGATTTATAGAGATCTGCAAAATAGGACTACTGGGAAGAGGAAGTGCAAATTAAGGGCCGTATCTCCTTGTTTGCTGAATTCTGCCATATCTTATGCTAGCCAGAAGATAAGACAGGACTTCAGCCTCTCTGCTTGTGCCTCTATGGGCCTGACTTATGGTGAAAGGCATGATGTTCATGCCCTGCCTGTGTTGGTGTCTCCAAGAGAGTGTCTAGTGCTGCCTCAGAGGAAAGCCCATAGGTTCCTTGATGCTACCTGTTATGGTTTGTGTTGGCATGTCCCCCCAAAGCCACTTGCAGTCAGTCATAGGACGGGCTTCTAGAGTTATGATTGACCCATGGTCCAATGTTGGAATTATGGATGTGAGTGCTACACTTGCCCTGGGGCGAGTAGTTTGCATACAGTGTAAGGGAGGGAAAGAGGCTGCTCTTCCAGCTGCCATTCCCCCTTTGCTCTTGTTGCTTTTGCTGTCTTCCTCCACCATGAACGGTTTCCCTCTGCCTTGTGCCACTCTGCCTTGGAGCCAGCCAAGTATGGACTGAAACCTCCACAAACTGTGAGCTAAATAAACATTTCCTTCTTCATTTTGAGAGTCAGGTATTTTTCTCAGCAATGAGAGAAAAGTAACCAAGACACTACCACTTTCACAAAGCTGCTGGAAGGAAGAATCCGTGAACACTGCGGTCAGTGTCTTCCTCTCTCACACAGCCCTGGATCCCATTGTGAGATCTGAGCTGGGAAGAGAGAAGTGTAGCTTTCAGTGCAAGGATGATATGGTGTGTGTGTGTGTGTGTGTGTGTGTGTGTGTATGTGTGTGCACACATTTACACACAGTGTGAGCTCATTTATTGTAGATCCATGTGTGTCTTTCATTCGCTCTTTCACTATGCTCTTTGGACTATATTTATTGACAGCTACTGTGGAGTGGCTGGTGACACCAAGTTAATGAAAACGATTACCATTTATCCAGAATTTACTGCCTGTCAGCATTATGGTAAACAGTTTACATTCACGTGTTTTAATTCACTTTATCGTTTTCTAAAAAAGGAACTCATGAAATATTAGATTGAGTCCTAGAAAACTCACAGGCACACACTGTTAGAGGTAAGATCCATTCACTTAAAGAGAGAGAAAGGGAGATCATTCAGCTAGGAGTGACTTTGTTGTGTAAAGAGAACTAGGAGTGCCCAGGGGCAGTGGAGTTTGAAAGCTTGTAGAGTAATTGTCACTTGCGAGGAGGACCTTGTCAGTGGAAATTCTTCCAGGTGGTATCTTCACTTACCAGGTCCTGGACTTTTCTCTTTCATACTCTTTGGCCACTGCCATGCCTCACTGAAAGGGGACACTGGCAGCCAAGGAATGCAGTCAGGTTAAGGAGGAAGTGCTAGTGATTTTGAGGGAAGCCACTGGAGGGACCAAAGCAGTCTGACTCTGCTCATGACAGCTGTGGCACATTTATGGGTCAATTGATTTTGGAATGAAAGATGTCTTCCCTCCCTGGAAAGGAAAATACAAACTTTAGCTGTTAGTGTTTTAGGAGAGACAAAGGAACTGACCTCTGTCTAGGTCTCTTTAACTGTTTGTTTCCCCCACAGGGCATGGCTACTTGCTTCTTTCCCCAGAGACAGGTGGACAGAATAGGAAAGTGGCATACCTGCCTCACTGTGTTGAAGAGAACGCTCTCTCTCAACATTGAGAAGAAAAATCACCACGTATTCAGTCCACAGAGACTTTTATTTTTCCCCCAGCCAGGACAGCGATGTGGCTCAAAGGGAAGGAGAGCCATGACGTGACTGCTAGCTCACTTCTGAGCCTCTGCTGTTCTGCTCAGGACAAATGAAAAGCCACACACATTGCTGTGACCTCGTGGCTCACAAGCACAGTACCACAATCCTTTGGAGTTTCACTCCGAGACATTAAAACCTACCTTTGAAACATTGGGAGTTAAAATTTCGGACTACAGCGATTCCTGGACTATTCATCTGTTCTACATTTTTGTTTTGTGCCTATTTTAAAGGGAAATAGTGCACTTCTCTATGTTCATTTCAAAAACCTTCCCAGCCTCGCAGTCTTTCTATAAAATGTCTCTTGTCTGGTCTTTTAAGCATAGCTTGTGGCTGACTACGATTACAGGAAACTCACATGCATCCTTGTCTATCACATCAAACGATCATGGAAAAAATGCCCATCATTAAAACCCCAAAGTGACTGGGTTGGCATGAGGAACGGGGATGGGCTGGCAAGGGAGAGAGGAGCTGACTCTAGGATATCATGAAATCCAAAACAATAGGACAGCTGCTTTCCCATAAACAGATTATTATTATTATTTCTACCTAGACAGCTTGATAGCAGCTATTATCTTCTTTCTGGGTGTCTTATCAAGTTCCGCCTGCATGCGGCATGGGTGATAAGGAATGAGAAATGTCACCCATGGGATTGCCAAAGATTATTTCTATGCACTGCTGTTCAGCAACAGCCAATTCCTCCGAACGGCAAAGGGACCCTATTGTTCACGCTGGGCGGTTGCTATTCTGACTACACCAGGAGAACAGAAAGAGGATGTAGCCATTATTGTGGGCAAGACTGAAATTTTATTATTCTCTGCTAAAGTTCAAGTGGTCTGGATTCTGAAAAGAGAAATCATGGAACATGTTTAGAGAGGGAGAAGACAAGAAGAATTAAATAAGTTTAGAACTTTTCAGAACACTGAGGGGATTTAAAAAACAAAAGATGTAATATTGTCAAGCACTGGAACTTAAAATACCACTCAAAAGCCTGAGAGGATTGAATAGTATCATATAACTTGCGACTCAGTTGCTTTACGTAAAGGCACCATTCTGCATTACTCCTCGGAAAATAGTTAATTTACTGGATTTCTGTGTCACTGTATCTGGTTCGTATTAAGTTCCTGAATGAAATTAATCTGCTGCTATTGAAATTCTTTTCTTCTCAATGAAAAAAATAAATATTTGATTATAAATATGATGGTGCTAAGCATTTCAGAAAAATATGATCTCTTTGTAATTTTGTTTCAGTGCCTCAGCTTTCCAACCTTTTATCTTCTTAAAGACTGCTTTAGGAAATAATGAAAACTGAATGTGTGATTAACCCATGCTATGTTCCTATGGAATTCCCGCCAAAATGTTCTGAGTGCTTTGGACTTTTTTATGCAGTTTCAGGGTCATGCTGATATTTTAATGTGAGCTTCTTGGAAGAGAACCAGCTCAAAATTTTTTTTCTAACATTTTAAATCACTATTCTGAAATTGGAATTTCAAATGAATAAAATACTTTGCTCTTAAACCACGGTTTCAGAAATGAGATCTTAGTTATGGAATCATCAAGATGGGGAGTGGAAGGAAAGCGACTGAGAAAGCAAAGGGCAGAGAGAGGGTACAGAGGGGTGAGGCGGCTGGGAATGAGAGATGGGCCTTTGCTTCCTTGTGGCCTGTGTGCTCTCAGCAAGGCAAGAACCCCAGGCTTTGTGCTTCCATAGCACCTCACATACGGTACTCAAGGCATGTATGTTAAATGAATTAGTGCGAAGTATATAGGAAAACTTAATTTTTTTCTTTATTTTTAAAAATTTACTTTAAAAATAAAAGAAGGAAAACATATTAACAAACAGACATCCATTTACAAAATAGCATAAGAACAATACAAACAATACAGAGTTACAGACAAAGTGGTAGGAAATTAACAATGGTTGTTGTATTATGTATTGATATCTTCAAAGTGGTTTCTCAGGGAAACAAATAGAGACATGTAATATTGATCAAACAAGTAATCATTAACTGTTCCTTTCAGTAAAGCAATAGAAGACAGTAGTACAACTGTGAGCTATGCTGTATATACATATATACATGATTTCCCCTTCTTTTCCTCCTCCTTTCCCACACCCCAGTTGCCTTTTACTTTTGAGCATTTTCTTTTCATTGCACAATGTCTATCATACTGTTTTAATGCTAAGATATCCAAAGGAACATTATCTCAACTAAACAAGTTGTTTTTTGGCCCTTGAACATTTAGTAGGCAGCCTACATCATCTCCAACTTTAATACAAATATGAATTATGTAGGGGATCTTGCTAAAAATACAGACTTTGATTCAGTGATATTGATACAGAGCCTAGGTTCTGTTTTTCTATCAAACTCCCAGGAGACCCTAGGAATATGTGGCATATATTCTGAAGAGCAATGTGATAGAACAATGCATGGTCAGGCTGGGATTTGCGCGCACTGAGTTCTTGTCTCTGACTTTAACTCTCTGTGCTTTTAAACCAGCTGACTACCTTTCGGGCTTCACCCTCTCATCTACATAACGTGTGGGTTTCCTCTATATAATTTCTGAGGTTTTTGCAGATTTGAAATTTTAAAATTAAAGAAAGAAAGAGAAAACTTAGAGAATGCCCGGTCTAACATTGTCTTTTAAAACCCAGGAAACCCGAATCACTCCTTTTTGCAGCTGCACAGATAATTTGGTGTAACTGAACTATGTTTTAACTGATTTCCTAATTTCTGGTACAGTAATTTTTGCACTATCACTTCTTTTATCGTTATTAGTTTTTAAAATAGAATGCCTTACAATTTGCACGATGCTAAGTACCGGGAATACAAAGGTGAATAAATTATTATAATTTATTACCAAATATCTTGCTCGATGAACATGCTGTAAGGTGGTAAGCAGGAAATCAATGCAAATGCATAATGTGTGTGTTGATTTGCTGGACTTTTCCTTCTGTAATGTAACATGTGAATGGCCACAGTCAACGTATCACAAGCATGATCTCAACTCGCCAACTCTCTGCACCTCCATTCACTCCCCTTGCCATGTGAATATGTAGTTTAACATCAAAAGGTAGCACTTCTTTCCCCATCTCTTGACGCCTGGCTAGTCTTTTGATTCTCTCCAGCAAACAGAAGGAACTGCATGTCACCTGTAGGTTCAAGCCTCAAGAGGCTTTGTACTCTTTCGCTCCCCCTCTTGGACGTCTGCTGTTTACCTAAGGATAAGACTGGACCAGCCTCCTGGAAGAAGAAGGATCCTAAGAATTGGCAGTTGTCCCAGCTGAGGCCAACTTGACAAGGTTACAGCTAGTCGATGTGAAAGTCCAACCAAGAGTAACAGAAAGAGTTGCTCACCCAATGCACAACTGACTACAGAAGCACAAGTGAACTTGACTGTGCTCTGAACTTCCCAGCCGATCCACACACTTATGAGTGGCAATAAGTGATGATTAAAGTGATATAGTTTGGGTTGTTCTGCTTTGCAGTGCAACCAAGCGATTAAATGGGCTTCCAAACACGGAGCTGTGACTCAAATAAATGACTCCAGTCTGGATTTTCCCGGGAAGATAGCAGGTAAAGTAGTATGGGGTGACAGAGGCTTTGCTACTTGTATGATTTTGACAGAAGGGGGAGACTTAACTCATATATATTTATATTTTATTTTGCAGGTACCAGGAAGATGTGCTCAGTGAAGGAGGTGAATTCTAAATTTGGTGATTAAAGATCAAGGTATGCATAAATATTCCTTTTGTTAAAAAAACCATAGAAGACAGGGCCAAGTTCTGCTACCAGAAAAGAAAATGAATGTTCTAATTCTGATTTTGACCTATGTGTATATTATCTTGAGATTCAGCCTTATTCTTGGTAAACAGGTATAATTATAGCTACTTGCCTTCCTTCAAAGGTGTTTGTGAGAATGAACAGATGTAGTAAATATAAAAATTCTCTATAAAATTCTAAGTTATATATCAATGTTACAGCTTTAAAACATTATACTGAATTTGTTCTATTTTTATATAAGAGCATCTAGTGTTTGAGAAGTTTTAACTCCCCTTGTGTGTATAATACCCACTATATGTAATACATATGTATATTTCACAATTTTTAAGCTACTTTTATATAAAGCATGTCCAGAGATGCCCTAAAAATCAGGTTTTTATTTTTTTATTTTGCACATGAAGCACTTCTGCTGTCTTCTAAGTGGTCACATTTATAAAGATGAGATCATAGACAGGTTTTGCTAAGATAAGAACAACATGATGTTGGAGTTCCCTTTAAAAGAGTCAAACTTGCAAATAAACCAGATCCCTGGAATTTATTATCTTGTATAAACTCGCTCTAGTATTACAATTTTTTCATTTATCCCAATTTATTTTTATTATTTATTTATTCACTTGTTATGTATTTTAACAGCTATGACTTTACAAAAATGACATTTTTTTCTTCCAAAGACATTTTTACAAGGAGAAAAAAATTAATGGTTACTCTGAAACTGTATTTTTGCTTAATAGTTATATTCTGAGGCTACTGGGTTGTTTATTTGATGATGTTAATGGGCTTAAAACATAATTAAATCAGAAATGTGAGCCAATAATTGTTATATAGGATTCTGTCCTTTCTCAGTTGATGATGACATAGGTATAGAGTGCAGGGGGTTTCTCTCTGAAATACATACCATTCCCTAAAGACCTGGTGAGTACTGTCTGACCCCTGAACATTGATTTCAGTTTCACCTAACAGAATGAGTGTTGAATGCAGTGTTTTCTCTGCTATACTTAATTTTAAGTGTCAATTTAATTCTTTTTTATAACTTGTGGTTGCATCATTTTGACATATCTGAAAAGCAGTGCTATGTGACCATATTTGTAACTTCTGCCATTTATTGGGAATTTACTACATGGGAACCAACAACATTCTACATCTTCTATCTGATTAACTCTTTTAATTCTTGTAACACTTCATTAAGATGGAATCTATCGTTGTCCATATTTTATAGAAGTGGCATCTGAGGCACAGAAAGATTTAACCAATTTCCAAAAGTCAGATAGTAAAAGACAGAGCTGGTTTTTTAGCTGAGGACATTTGAGTAGGGAATTTCCATGCTATCCAGCATTATATTTCTTGTACCTTCAGCCTCTCTTTAGGTCAGATACCAAGACAAATGATATGCATCAATCTAGCCATGGCAGTGGCCCATCATCAAAAATTGTGTTTACGAATAGGTACTGTAAGTCCCTTGCAGACATCTTCTAGTAGTCAACGTCCAGCAAGATATTTCCTTGTGTACTAGACATACTAAAGAATGTGAAAGAAATGGAAGAAATATTTCCTCTTAATGGACTTGAAAACTTACAAGAGTGGATTGTCTTTGCAAGGGAAGAGGGAAGTTGGGAGAAAAGAATTAGTTCTGCAGGTCATAGTAGGGAGGCAGTTCACAGCAGCCTCTGAGATTATTTACAGACACTGTCATCACTATTTTAACGGAATCTGCTCCTCTTTGAGATGTGGGTAGGCTTGCCTCTAACCTCAATTCCTCAGTTTGAAAATGCTCTAGGCCATGCCAGAATTTCTTCCCACAGTCCTGTTGGCAGATAAATGATCTCTGTTTTCACCTCAACCCAAATATAGAGCTCAACCCCTTTATAAGTTTCTGTGAAAAGTCCAACCCAAACTAGATATGGATGGATGTGTGTACCACAGACATTCATTTGGTGAAGTCTTAACTTCTAGAACCCCAGATTGTAACTTTATCAGCAGTAGTAATGTTTCATATGTAATTGGCTAAGCTGAGGCCATACTGGGATAGGGTGGGGCTTTAATCAGTGTGAATATTGTCTTTAAAAATAGGAGCAAATTTGGGCACAAACACAGGGAGAACACCGTGTGTAGATAAAGACCCAAATCAGAGTACTGTTTTTGCATTCATCAAAAAATGCCGTACAGAGCCAACAAAATACCAGAAGCTAGAAGAGAGATCCAGGAGAGATCTTTCCCTCAATGACCTTAGAAGAGATCATCCTTGCAACACTGTGATTCTGTATATCTATCTTTCAGAACTGTGACAATACATTTCTACCATTTAAACAGCTCAGTTTGAGGCACTTTGTTATGGCAGCCTTAAGAAATCAATGCAATACCAAGTATTTCTGAAATTAGGTAGATTTTACTGAAGATAAAATCTGAGAGGAGGAATTTCATGCAGAGGAATCATATCACATAGCTCCCGACAGTGTCACCAGGTCAAATGGTCCCACCCCCACCTCCACTTTCTCTTGTTCCAAACTCCTCCATCCTAGGTTAATTCTCAAGTGTCTAGATTCAAATTTGTGTCACTGTATTTCTTTTTCAGAGTAACTTTTTCTTTGAAGTTTTGGCAGCAACTGACGTCCAAATCCTTGGGCTTAATTTATCACCCACCTATTAACCAAACTACACATCTGACACGGATAGTCTGTTCACTGAGGGAAATTCCTGTGCAGAATGTTTCAGTCAAAACATTTTCCAAATGGCTTGGTTTAAAATCTTAACTGTGCTATTGACTAGTGATACGAGCTCAAGTACCTTCACCCCTTGGAATGAGGATGGCAATAGCACAGCGTAGCAACACTGAAGGGCACTGCTCTCCCAAACAGACCCTGAGACAGACGCCTGTGCACAGGGGGCTGCCGAAAGGCTCTCGCGACCAGCAGTGTAGGCAGTGGATGTACATGGTGGGGTGGAGGGAGAAGTCCAGATATGAAGGAGGTGTCTCAGCAGCTTCAGTCCACCTTGTCAGGAGATGCTGAGACTTCTTCCTTCTCACCAACACCAACTGGTCTTTGGGAGTGGGTTATAACCTTAAGTGGGATGGTTCTCTTTGGCTGAAAGAAATTCCTGGAGGGCAACTCACTCTGCCCATATTGTTTTGAGTAGCTGGGGAAATGAGGGTCTTAGTCTTATAGTCACCATTTAGGAGACACATCATAGTATGATCTAGAGTATTGTAAGCATCAAATGAGATAGGATACAACATATGCTTAGAAGGACATCAGGTGAGTGGAGAGTGCTGCATGAATGGTTAGTATTCTTTCAGATTGTGTAGTACATCATGGATTGTATAAGACAATTTCATGTAGATATTTCTCGTAGTAAAGGAACTGTAAGTAAGTGAGTTAGGTTTTCAATCTACAATGCTTCATTGGAAGAAATTAAGCCTTAGAACACTTACATGACTTGTCTAAGGTTACCTAGTGCAGTGGTTGACAGACTGTGTCAGCTAGAGAAGTTCAGAAGTTTAACTATGCAACTCAGCAGGGGGCCAGAGTCCTCAGTCTGTGAATATCCTCAGCCTGTGCAAGAGGAGGCATGGAGATGGTGACTGCTACACTGACCCTGGTGGGGGTAGCCTGATTATGCTATAAGGGAGGAACAGAGGCTTGTTCTCCCACTTTTGTTCTTGTTGCTTTTGCTGTCTTCTTCTGCCTTAGACTGCTCGCGTGCGCCACGCCACCCTACTTTGGAGTTAGCTGATTATGGACTAAAACCTCCACAAACTGTGAGCTAAATAAACCTTTCCCTCTTTAACTTTGGCTGTCAAGTATTTTGTCCAAGCAACAAGAGAAATGTAACCAAGACACCTAGTTATTAGGGACATGGTCCTATCCTACTGAGGATAGGACCTATCCTATTCTCTCTTCTTGCTCTACAGCTGGATCTTGAAGTACAGGTACTTACATGTAGACTCACTGCCATCAACTCTAATTTGCGGATAGTCCATTTTGAAAATGTTAGGATTTAAAAAGTTCTAATGTAGAGTAGATTTCAGCATTAATGATCTTGCTACTGTGGTCCTACTGTGCACCATACTCAAGCTGCAAAGAAGTCTCATAGGAGTGCAGGGCTCACTCTAGGTAAAGTTGACCAGTTGCCTGCAAAAGCCCTGGTGAAGCAGTCTTTGCCTTAGCAGACTGTGTTATTATGTAAGTCTGATCCTTCACATTGAAGACTTGACTGTTTTGTTATCCAAGAGCACACTGAAAAAAAGAATAGCAGACAAGACTTGTGCTTAAGTCAGAACCCTACTTTATTAACTTGCCAAAACACTGGAATTTCCAGAGCTTCTCCACAGGCAAACCAATAAGACATTTGCAGAATCAACTCAGAGCAATTGGATTTGACTGATCTTAAGAAATGCACATTCTCAGTTAAGATAGCTGGGAGCCTTTTCTCTTCTATGGGATGACCAGTCAAAACTGCTCCAATGTTTTGCATGGGATGAATGTCCTCTTCTCACCTGGTTCAAGTTGTACATGCACTGTTACGTTTTGTCCCTGGGACCTTCATTTTTGATAGTTGCTCAATTACTCTATTAAGATCATCACATCAATAACTCTAATGAGTTTACAGAGAAGGCCTACTTTGGCCAGATGGTAATTCTGCCTCCTTGGAGAAATTTTGCATCACCTGTGCTGATTCTGTAGTCTTGCTTTTAGAGGGTGACATTGTCCCTTCACTTAGAGAGGCAGCAGCGTGAGCAGAGGGTGTATACTCCAGAATTGAACATTCTAGCTTGGTTTCTGCTAACAGTGTGACCTGGGCCAAGTTGCTTTCATTGGCTGTACCTCTGCTTTTTTATCTAAACAATAGAAATGGTAATGGTACAGACCTCGCAAGGTTGTTGAAGGACTTGAGGAACTAGTTTACAGAACGCACTTTGAAGAGTGGCTGGCAAATGTAGTGACTAGGGCTTAATAATTACTGTGTACATGCCAACATTCCTAGTGAACATTTGTTGAGTACTTGTACAGCCTAGGTATTATTAAAAATCTCTTACCCAAATACCAACTGACTCTTCCAAACCTCAGTAACTTGAAAGCTACTCTAAGCCTGTTTTGGACAAGGAAATGGAGACCCAGAGATCAGAAAGTACAGCAAAGAGGCAGAGCAAAAGAGCTTGATGAGTCAAGCCTGCTGCCTCTTAGTACCACTCGCGGGTCCCAACCCTGCAAGAAAGCATCAGTACTGCTCTGGGAGTAGAAGTGCTTTGCTCAGTAACGTGGTCTCTCCTGGTGGTGCCCTGCAGTGTTCCCTGCACCCTCACGGGAAGAAATTGGAACTTTCTCATGCATGAAAACTGGAGATCCATTCTCGCATCTGTTTTCTGGCTTCTCTAGCCCGTCTGTCTTCTGATCTGAGCTGTGCTGTGTCTTAGACTCCCTTTCCCCGGAAGCTGCCCCAATCTGCAGGAGTTTCTTGACTCTTCACTCAATTTCCTGATGGCAGCTGTGGCTCAGGCTACTGTCTGCTCCCTGCTGCTGTTCTTCAGGGTGCCGTATTGTTCCTGCCTACTGAACTGCCATCGAACTCAGTGATGGGAGGGGTCCCTCTTGGGCCTCAGTGTCTACTGTGATCCGAGGTTCTAGACCAGCCGATGTTTCACAAGTCTTGGTCACTCTTAGGTGGTCTGTGTGGTAGCTCCTAATTGTGAAAGCCTATACATGTCTCATAAAAGGCATAACTGGAAGGAAGCTCACATCTCCTGACTACATTTTTTGTTTCAGATACTGCTGAAGGATGATGGCTCAAGCTAGTTGTTTTGGTGTAGACTGTTTCGATGGAGGTGAGGCCTGGAGTCTGGGACTTGAGCTTCCAGAAAGGTACTTTTGTCCAACATAGTAATGGATTCTGGTAGTCAAAAGACTGTGCTACTTTCTCATTTAGGAAAAAAGAAAGAAAACTCATACACCAGTGGTAATTTAGAAGATGACAGGTCAGAAGAGCAAGATGTGGGACTCTGGATTGAATTGCATGAAGAACACCAAATGCTAAAGACAGTTCAGAGGGCGAGCAAGAGCCCAAAGGACTCTCCATCATCGTCGTTCTTTGTGCTTCAGCTCTCTCAGAGGTGTGGTGTGGGAGGCGGTGCGGGTCAAGGAAGTGTTAAGGCTCTGTGGCCAGCAACATAGACTCAGATGCTTTCACTTTTACCATTTTCTACCCGTGCATCAACTTAGCTATAGAAAATCTACCCAGGCTGTTAGGGTTTGCTGGGTATGTCTGTTGAAGACAAATGATTGTTTTTTTTGGTAATAGGTGAAAATATGCTATGAGCTTCTGACACTGTCATGACACATTGCTCTCAGACTGCTTTGGATGACACGATATTGTACTGCTGTGTTAACTTCTGACTTTTGTCGGTTACATCCTGGCCTGTCTTCAGGTTGGCCCCTTTTCTCTCTTTGTATTCATCTGCAGCTTCCCTGTGTGTTTCTTTGTGTGGTGCTTCTTTGTTATATTTTCAAGTGCTACTTATGTATCAAAGACAATCAGAATGACTGATCTGAAAGCAACAATAGGCAGTGTAAGAACCATGGCTGAACTCATACCATCTTGTATGGTGAAGCTCTGCATCATTTCCATTGTTATTTTTTTTTTTTATTGTTACAGTGTTTGATTGTTAGATCAAGCTCACATTCTTATGTCTGGTGGACTGAGCAACTTCACTGAAGGTAACAGTACGTAATGTAGCAACCATTGTTAATTCCTATCATTTTCTTTTGAGGTCATGTATCATTTTTGTTGTTTTTGTGCTGATTTGATTTTGTCCTCAGTGTTTTGTTAGTTTTTTTAATAAAAAAAAAGACAACCAATTTATGAACAAGTGTTTTCATCTCCTACTTAATAGATGAGAAAACTGAGCATGTAGGGAAGTTAATAATTCTCCCAAAATAATCTCTGTAAAACACCCAAACCCAGATGTCAGCCTTTAGAACCCAAGTTTTAACCACTAAATAAGCTTCCACTAGCTCTTCAACCATTTATTCACATATCCTGCAAATATTCATTGAAAACTTACACAGAGGGAGCCGCCTTAAGCCTGGTGTACGACAGTGAGCCAAACAGTCTCACTGTCGGTCCTCATGGAGCTTACTTTCTATTGGAGAAGAATAACAATAAACAAGTCGATAAATATGTAATGTCATTTCAGGGACTTAGAAATGTAGTGAAGAGAAATTACACAGAAGATAGAGAATGTCGGAGAATATTTTTAAGCATTGAAATTAGGAATTTGTAATGCACTTATTTAAATTTTAAAAAGTAAGTCAGTGGTGAAGAGCAGCAGGTCACATGTAGATGAAGTCGATACACAATGATAGCTGGAATCGTGGGGCAGGTGGCAGATGTGTCTGTGTTTCCTTCCATCACTCTAGTCTGCTGCAGTCATCGCTGGCCTCCCAGTCAACTTGAGGCTCAGCCTGGAATGTGGGGATACAGAGCAAGTAGCAGAGGAATCCCTTGCTCCAGACTCACTTGTTACATGGAAAGACCTGGGAAGTCCTGCCTGGCCTCCGGGCATCACACATTCATTCATTCAGAATGTCAAGGATTTACTGCTTTTTGGGGGTGGGATTATGGGTATTGAACCTGGAGTCTGCGCAATGAGCTACATCCCACCTTTTTTTTTTTTTTTTTTAATTTTGAGACAGGGTCTTGCTAAATCACTCAGTTGCCTAGGCTCAGGCTCAAATGTGCAATTCTCCTGCCTCAGCCTCCCAAAGTGCTAGAATTACAGGCAGAGGAGTTACCATCTTCAGTGGTGGAGTGAAAGAAGGCTGCTCTGAGGGGGAACATCTGACTAATTGACATTGTTTTCTGCACTCTTGAAAATACAATCTTTCTTTGAAGGCAGTGCTTTTCTTTGTCTCTCCGTGTTTTTGGGTTTATAGTCCCCAGAAGAAGGCTGCATGAGGAAAATAGAAGTAGGATCATGAACACTGAACAACACCTAGAGACTCACATCTGACGCAGGGAGCAAGGGGTGAGTGCCTGCCTGGGGCGGAGCAGGATACCGTAGTGAGGAGATTTCCCCTTGACACCTTGCCTTTCAAGGCCCAGTATCCTCCCAGCCAAGAAATGCACACTGTTCCCTTGCTACTGTGTTGTCTGTGGCTTGCATTTTCTTTGGTTAAGTGTATTTCAGTCCGCGGTCCACCGCAGAAAGCCTTGGACAGCTTTCTTTTCCTCCAGGAACTTTACAAGTAGGAAGGACTGCATCTGTCTGCTAAATATATTGCAGCTGCCTACAGCAATGAAGAGCTTTCTTGAAAAGATTTATTAGCATGTTTTTGCACTGCATGGTGCTTGCATGTGTCATGTGGAGCCGGCCCATGTGTGTGGCACATCTGAACTCTCCTTTTGCCCCTGACCCTTTCTCTCCCTCCCTACGCCTTTTACCTCTTGGTCCTTGTCTTGCTTGCAGAAGTTCTTTCCCCACTTTTTCAATCTTTTATACCTTTCCGTTCCCCTCCCTCCCTGTTCGCCTCTCCACCCATTTTTTCCTTCCCATTTCAAAATGGTCTCTTTACTTGCTATTATCTACCTTCTGTTTTGCTCTTTATTCATAGTTTCGCTTTTTCCAGGCAGGCGCTTGTGCTGCTGAGCTATATTCCCAAACTCTTTTTTTTTTTTTGTACCAGGAGTTGAACTCTGGACCTTGTGCTTGCCAGGCAGGCACTTATGCCACTGAGCTACATCCCCAGCCCTTGGCTTTTCCATAGGAGTGAAACCATGGGATATTTAAGCTTGTGTGTCTGATTTACTTCATTTAATATTATGGCATCAAGGTACATCCATTTACTTCCAAATGATGCAAGTTCATCCTTCTTTATGTCAGAGTAGTATTCCATTGGGTGTAAATACCAAATTTCTTTATCCACTCTTCTGTTGATGGGCATATAGAGGCCTCTTCCAAGATTTGTCTGTTAAAATTGTGCTGCTGTAAACGTGACTATGCACATATCACTATAGTATGATGGCTTTATAACTGTTTCAGGAAGATACCTAGAAAGGGAAGGGCTGTGTTAATTGGAATTTCCCCTTTAGTTTATTGAGGGCTGTTCCTCCTCATTTCCATAGTGGTTGTACCAGTTTGCATTCCCACCAGCAACAAAGAAGGGTTCCTCTTCCCCAGCAGAGAATCTATGTTGAGCCCTTCCTCTTCCTGCATCTTGTCTCCTGAGGCTGCCTCTCGTGCAGTCATGCGGTAGAATAACACTGAAAATGCTGGAGTGATGCTGGAGGGCAGTTATTCTGTCACTCAGTCCCGAGCAATCGCCCCCTTCCCAAAAGGGGATCTGATGAAACTCCTTCTGGTCACAGCCTGGGGCTGGGGGTTGGGCTGGATTTCTTCTCCATCTCTATCCTGCCATGAGAAAGTCACTTGAGGGTGAAACTGCCCGCGGTTTTGTGATTTATGACAGGGGTGGTGCTAGTGCTGCTGGCCCATCTGCTGTTTCTCCCTTAAGCTGCTGACTCTTCTGTGCCCCTCTCCGCCTTTTGGGTGGCCTCGCCCTCCATCGTGTCAGTTGGTTGATCGCTGCCTCGAGTCCTGCACTGAGGGAAACCAAAAGGCAGAGTCAGCTAGGAGCTGGTGGTTTGAAGGCTGTGGGTGCGGAATCCGCAATACTGGAGCTGGCTGGGAGCGGCGGCAGCAGCCCTTTCTCCTGCTGAGCTGCCTCAGGCACCTGCACCAAAGATTTTCAAAGCCAGCATGATCAGAACAGGATGAGTTCTGAAACTGTACTTAAGTCGGGTGCGTCTTCATAATTTCATCACCTCACACCAACTCCTAAAAAGAATTAGATTTTCTTAGTGAATGAAAAACAAGGGGGAACAGAGGCTCTTTGAGTTTCCTCAGTAATGAGAAGAAGGGTGTGGGTATTTATTCAGAATTTATTTGTATTGTTTGTCTTACAATCTTAGTATACAACAGACAAATAACCAGTTCCATGCCCAGCCAAAAAGAAAGCTTAAGGCTGATTCTGCAATTGCAGGCAGCTTCAGTAAGTAGGCTGAAACGAGATGTGCCTCATGGAATCATAGCAGGAAATAATGAAAGAGAAATTTGCAGGTTTTTACTTTAGTAAACTGCTCTGCATTTCAGGATCAATATGTTGAACTTTATGCCAAGTCTCTCAGGCTCCCAACAGGCCCATCAGTGAACTGTAGAAAACACGCAGGGACCCATGGTAAGGACGGAGGTGACAGCAGATGAGTGACACTCGGTGCTTGACCTTCCCAGACCTGTTGAACTTTGATGTGGCAGAAGCAGGTCAGATGTTGCCAATTACAGCATGCTTTTAAATATTCTAATCAGTTTCAGAGGGCAACCTCTCTCCTCCTTTTTTCTCCTTCTGAACATCTCTGCTTAACTGCCCACATATTGAAACACTGCAACACACCCAGTCAGATGCCAGACGAGGCTGTCTCAGGCTCTAAAATTACCCACCCAATGTGCCATTGATTAAAACCATCCCTTGGAGGCCATCCATAAGTCCAACTTAGAGAGCTAGAAAGAAGTATGTGATTCTCTTTATAGACTGACATGTAAATTATGAATTTGACTTTTAATGAAAGGCATTTTAATATTTTATCTCTCAGTCTGGTAAGAAATAATCACTCCAGGATGGGAAGTAGGTGTGCCTCCTCCTCAAGGAGCCATGCCAGGCCCTGCTCATCGGCCTCTGCCCTCCCCACCAGGGTTCTAGTCTGGGTCTCAGAGTGCCGTGCAACATGGTGCTCCAGGTGGCCACTGGGGCCAGGGTAGCCTTGGTCAGAGTAGCCTTGCCATTGCTGTCTTTGCACTGTATGGTGTTCTATTTAGCTTACTACATACGTACTAGCAGGAAACCAAGGCCGGGTACTCCTGAGAATAATATATTTAAAATGAATGAAACCATTTGCATAAACAAGAATGCACTGCCATCTTTGCTTAGGCCAACCATTCTTAAAATGCATTTTTAAATTAAAATTAGAAATCTATATATGAGAACAGGTTCTGGTGAAAACTTTAATGTTGAGCGTTCTCATGGTGTGGCTTTGAGAAGATGCGATCTGACTAGATCTGGAGTTTGGCAAAGGCAGCGGGTGGCTCTAAAGTATAAAAAGTATAAAAATGATTTTTAAAAGCTTGGCGGATGTGCGGAGAAAGACATGAGGGATCAATTGAGTCAGTTCCTCCCCTCCATAAATAAAACAGTTGCATTTAATATTTATGGCCATTAAATGTGCCTTGCATTTGGGGAGAGTCTTCACTCATGGGTTTTATTTGTGTCAAATTATGCTCTGAGGTTTCTCTGAAGAAGGCAAAATGGGAGAACTGAAGTGGAGTTTGAAGTCAAAAGTTTCTTTGTCATCCTTGGTGCTGCCAGTGGCACTCGCCTGAAGAAATTTGGGGAAATAATTTACCATCTCAGAGTCTTCGTTTCCTCAGGAAAAAGGCTGGCAGTAATAAAAAAGGCAATAATATTTGTTTTCCATGGCTTTTATGAGGATTAAATGAGTGAAATTTTCTGGCAATACTTGAAAACTATAAAGCACTGACAAATATGGGAAATTTTTGATAAATGATAAGTTGAATACTTATAAAAATCCAAAGCACACAGTATTTATTGCTTTCCAGCAATACTGTTGCGAGCATTTTTAAACTATTGAACTAAAATTTTAAAATAAAGAGCTTTCCATATTTTGTGTCATATAAAGGCAATATTACTAAATTAAGTAATGTCTTATAATATTTCCATTTCCCCTGAATTTCTGGGTTGAGATAACATTATGTGGTACTTGATGTGGACTCAGGAACACTTCTGTTTGCCTTTTATTATGGGGAGTATGTGGTCACTATTGCTTTTGGCCTATGTGTGACATGGGCATAGGCTACAGCCTGTGAACTTCAGAAAACTAAGCAGTGCCTTATCTCCATGTTCATCTAAAATTAAATTTGGATTTCAACTTGGTGCTTTTGCGGTTCAGTAGTAGTCAAATAAACTTCAACCAGTTTATTTACTGTTTAGTCTAGAACAGTGGGCTGAGCTGACTACACCACCACAGTCCTCCCACAAAAGAACTGGGTCCCTCACAGGATTCTTTCTCAGTTGTTGGTCAATAGAATATTTATTTATTTTAAATTTTTTATTTTAAAGAGAGAAAAAACCAATGAAAACAATATAAGCATTCAAAACCAGGTGATAGGAAATTAACAGTGGTTATTACACTGCATATTGTTATCTTCAAAGTAGCTGCTCAGTTTACCAGGCACAGGCGTGCAACACTGGCCCAACAATATAAGCACTAACTATTCCTTTCAATGAACTAGTGGAAATTATCTTAGCTATCTTGTGTATACATACTTTAAATTTTTTTTCCTTCCTTCTTTTCCCATTTCCCCCACCCTAGAGGCTTTTATAGGTAAATGGATGCAACTAGAGACCACATTCATAAATGAACTCAACCAGACTCGCATGTGTAAACACGGTATTGTCTCCCTACTGTAAGAAACTGAAAGAGTAAATAAGATCCAAAAGGTACGACAGATGTTGTGAAAGGGGAAGAAACTGCTCAGTAGAATATATATGCACACAACTGACTTTCACTGTTGGTTCCACTGAAAGGAGAGCTCAGGTGCAGGCTATCCCAGGTGAGCACAGTGTACTAGGAGGTGTGCAGTAATCACACTGAGAAGGCACTTAGACTTTTGAAAGGATCTTCAGCAAAATATTCTTCTCCTGAGAACCAAGAAAAGCTCTGCCCTCGTGAATCCCCACCCAGATTTCCAATATTTTGCTGATGAAACCTGACTCAAGCCATGTTTGCCGCTGATGCTGTATTTAATTTTTGTGAAGTGTGGTGTGTTTTAGCAGCACGCACACTGCCGGTACTCCTTAACTCTCTGGGCCAGTAGATCATAGATGATACTGTGCTGGAAGGACCCCTGAAGTTTTGGGGGTTGCATTTGACTCTGCCCTAGACTGTGGTTTAGTATTCCAGGGTTCCATTGGTTATACTGGTTTAAGAAGATAAGGGAATGTTTCCAGTCTTCTTCCTCTTCTGTAGATACTTCCTGGGATTACATCCTAGCACACGCTGGTGTGAGACAAATCACTTGCTGCCATCAGGACTATGTTCAAGGCTGTCACTGACAAAGGAATTGGACTCTCCCGGCTGACCTCACCCTTGACACCAGTGCTGATGCCGCGCTGCAGCTCACTTTGTTCCCCAGCTGAACAGATGATGCTTAAGATAATGTAACCACTGTTCTAGTGCTTTGCTGCTTTTGGACTTTGGGTTTTTGATTCTTAAGACACAGGAGAAAATCGGATTGAGAAGTGGGGCAGTGAGCACTTTCTACTGCCTCCAGGTTCAGCCTTTTCTCTTTTCCCAGTGCATGATGGGAATGGAAAACATGAATTACCATGTGGATAGAAAGCAGCATCTTGGAGGACTGTGTGGATTTACATCTTCCTATAGCGAAGAGGCAATTGATTTAGGTAGTATCGTTATTTTTATTTTATTTTAAGATCTTTGGCAAATGAGAAATGTATAAAGAGATGGAAGGAAGAGGAGTGAGGCGAGGGAAAGGGGATGAAAAAAGGAAGGAAGAGGGTTCTGTACGTGCCCCCCTCCACACGAGGAATGTAAACACTGAACTGCAAACAAGTAGGAATACAAAACAGATTGAAACAAAATAAACAAATGTTTACCATTTACCAAGTGTATATACCCAGGTAACTGCTTCCTCCTGGCCTCCAAACTGTTAGCCACGCACAAAACTAGCGATAGAAATTTGATTTGAGGATTTTAGTCTGTGTGGAAAATCCTGTGACACGTTCAGGAGAGGCGGAGTTCAACACTGAGAACAGGTGGTAAACTGTGGGCACACCCTGCCCAAGGGATGGGAGCAGCTCTGCATCTTGAAAACACTGTGCCCAGCTGCTTAGATCTTTTTGCTAATCCCAAACTTGCTAAGTAATTTCTATATCAAGGCAAGTCAATTTCCTGCTCTTCTTTTACCTGGAATGCTTTCCACTCAGCTATTTCTCAGCCTAACTTCGCTTTTCTTTTTCTCTTTTTCTGGCTTCTGTCCAAATATCATTTTAGGAAGTCAGCTACCTCGAAACATCTATAAAAAAGTAGCATTGTTTTATCATCCCTAGTCATTCTGTTTTCTCATTACCCTGTTAATGCAGTTGGGATGGATCTTCACCGACATATTACGCACCTAATATACACATGTTATGCTGAGCGGTTGATTTGCAGTCTCCCCCACTAGAATATATCTTTTGTTTCTCTGGTAAGCCTAAGAGTCTAATACAGTGTTTGCCTCTTTGTAGACACTGAGTGCTATTTGAGGCACAAATGAATGAATGCAACCTGAAGGCGTTCTTTCACACCCACAGAAAAAAGGTATAGCATGGTTCTAAGCCTGACATGTCCAAAAGGAAGGCATGTATGGAGTACCATTTTCTGATCACTGTTTATATAGTATCATTTTATCTTTATAAACATCTTGTAATATGACTTTTATTCCCAATTGAGAGTTGAGTAAATGGGGGCTCAGAGAGGTTTAACAAACTGAGCTGGACCACAGTGATGAAAAGGAGGAGAAGACATGCTGTCAAGTCCTGTCTAAGGCTGAGATTTATGTCACTGTGCTAGGTGACCTCCCAAGCAAGACAGTAGCATGCTGCATTAATTACTAAGCTCAGCTTAATGAACATTAGCTAATTACTAGTTTAGCTAACTAATAACTAATTAAGACCTGGCTATGAATTCTAGCATTGCCCCTGAAAAGGACAAGGAATCAAGTCAGATCTTTCTTACTCTCTCTTAAAAAGTGACTGTATAACTTATAAAGTTTAGTGTATAATAAAGTGAATTTAGACACATTTAAAAACTATTTTATAAAAGATATTAAATATTTCCACTACCTAGAAAGGTTCTCTTTTTCTCTTTCACAGACAAATCCTTGCTGCCCCATCCCTAGGAATGGAGCAACAATGACAGGTCTCTGTAGGGTAACATACATTTTCTAGAACTTTCTATAAATAGAATCTGGCCATATGTTCTCTTTGCACTGCTTTACTCAGCATTAATGCTTTTGAGATTTATTTACATCTTTGTGTGTTCCTGTAGTTTGCTGGTTTTTATTGTTGAAATATGTTCCATTGTATGGAATTTATTCATGCATTCTCCTGTTGATGTACAGTTGATTGTTTCCAGTTAGAGCTATTCTTAATACAGCTTCTATAAACATTTGTGTGCAAGTCTTTGCGAGGACATAAGTTTTTGTTTCTCCTGAGTCAATACTGAAGAATGGAATTACTACACAACCCATGTTGACATGGTAAGTCTATGTTTAACCTTATTTTAAAAATCTGCCCAAACATTTTCAAACATAGGTGTACCACTGAGCCATCTCTTAGGGTTGAGTCACACATTTGTAGCACAGAGGTGTTTGACTAAATGATCTCTAAATTCCTTTCCAATATTTTGTGGCTCTGGCATTTCCTGTGTTAGATTTCTCACACGCATCTGTCCTGAGCTGCTAGACTTTAGACTTCATTCTTCCTCCTTATGCTTTTCGTATCTCCATTTTTATCCCTTTCTCTTGCTCCTGTCGATGTCAGTGCTGCTGCTGCTGCTGCTGCTGTTGACCATAGAAAGCTATTTGCGTCACACACAGTTCTAATGTTTTACCTAAATTTTCTTATTTATCCCTCACAATAAGCACTGGCAGTGTTGTTTATCATCTATCTTTGTGATGAAGTGAGCTCGGAGGGGCTGGGGGAGTGGCCTGGAAGGGTAGGGGGAGGTTGCAGAGAAGGGAGGCAAAGGAAGAGAAGGAAATGGGAGAGGAGGGGAGGGAAAGGGAAGGGAGGGGAGGGAAGAGAAGGGGAGAGGAGGGAAGGGAAGGGAAGGGAAGGGAGAAATTAAGAAAGAAAGAAGAAAAAGAAGCTCAGAAAAGCTAAGTAACTCCCCCCAAGCTAACAAAGCTATTAAATGGTAGAGTGGGGAAGCAAAATCAGGTCTGCCTGGATCATGTTTACATTCTTGATTTCCTACCCTTTATTCTGCTCTTCCAGTCCTATTTCTTCATCATTTAGGTGCAGATCTGTTTCCCTGCCTATTGTCTAGAGCTACTTCACTTCCTCAGTGGTGTTCTCCAGTTTTTCTCCCATAAACTGGCAGGATGTCTGTGTTCAGCGACCCAGAACATTCCAGAAGGAAAAAGGTAGTGACTTAGGGAGTGCAGCAAGCTTCAGGATCGTCTCACTTACGTTAGCTCCATTAGGTTTTCTTCACCAGTCAGAATGGGGCTCCTCAAGTCAGCATAGTACCAGTAAGCACTGCTTTTTAAAAAAGCAATGTTTAACTAGTAAGATATCTTGTCTACTTTCATATGAGTCCAGAGTCCAGTCATTTCAAAGTATCAGAGGGGTCACTGCCAATTTTCCACTGAACAATTAGCATCCTTCTTCTCATCAAGCAGTGAAATTACCATGTTAGCTCTTTGCAGGAATCAGAACACACGATATTGAGTATCATCATTTAGACTAATAAAGGATTGTGTGAATATTCTCAATAGCTCCCATCCAATTATTCTTCAGGACAATCTTAGGAGGCAAAAGTTAAGACTGTATGAATTTCACTCTCACACACCACTCTAATGCCTGTGCTGCCCATGCTAGCATTATCAAGCATGTGACTTGTAAGTAAACTATTTCTCCTCTCCGCAGTATTTATTGTGCTAATCGACCAATGCCATTTAAAATTTTTATTGACTTTTAAATGTCTTGATGAGGGTTGTGAAATGGCTTTTCCTGAAATGATCTCTGTTTCACTTTTTATTTCTCAATTTGAGGAGTTAATTCAAATACCCATGGCTGCATAAGCTTATTCCATTTTGTTTTTAATTTTCTCATTCTTTTTCATCTCTAGATCTCTAACAGTCACACTTGTACCCTTTAAGTTTAACTATATGTTGTATTTTTCCCTCGTGTCTTACTAGTGAGGCGTTTTGAGGAACAACGTAAACACTGAATTCAAAAACTGGCTTTACCATGTAAAAACAATGTGATGCAAGTTCTATATCCTTTGTATGCCTCAATTTCCTCACCATAAAAGCAGGTAGTAGTGTTCATAAGTTTCTGTACTATTCATGTTTCATGAGTTCCTTGCAAGAAATAAAATAATGTGTGAAAAAATTATGTACTAAATGCCAAATACATGGTCCTTCTTTGTTCTTCTATCTTTTATGTTGACTCTCAGTTCCCTAAAGTAGGGCCATGTCTTATGTCTCTAGAAATAGCATATCCACTCCCTTTTTAGCAAAAAAATTCTATTTGGCACTTAGTATGAAATAAGCAGCGCACTTAGTACTGTGCCCAGAGACATGAACACATCAACTGTGTTTTTCCTTGTTGCCTCATGGGTTAGCAGAGGATACAGACATGGGCTAAGTAAAAATATAGTTATATGGTCCCACAACCACTTGGAGTACCTGTGAGTTCTCCTAACCTAATAAAACCAAGGATGTAGAACAATATCTTCTTAAGGTCTCGTGGGAGAACAGCAAATCACGTTGCTGAGGGTGCCTGTTTGCATTCTCCAACCTTTGTATTTTGCTTTCCTCTTTTGTGCTTACCTAATAAATATTTTGCAATCACATACATGAAGGTGTACTATAAACAGAATCTAGATTCTTTCTCCTTGTACAGTCAAGTTACCATCAGTATTGTTTCTGGTATAGTATCTAATAGTTGGTATTTTGGAGTTGGAATCATTCAGTTCAGAGTTACTGGCTCAGAGGTGTTCCAGGTTTTTTGCAATCTGAAATTCTCTGACTGGCGAAGCCACCCCGCTGTTCCATCTATAATTATTCCCAAATGTTATTCATATCTGTCTTCCTTGGGTTGAATACTATACTACATACCTCATGAAGAAACATAATTTAGATATATTGAAAAGATAAATTATAATGCATAGCTAAGGTATGTCTAAGGGGAGACTGACAAAAACTAAAATTATCAGATATTCTTGCAGGAAAACATTGAAAGTCTAACCCGGAATAATGAGGAATTTTTTAAGATATCAGATGTAGTGAGGTGAGGAGATCATTGCTGTGACCTTGAGGACCTCTGCCAGTATAAATTAAGCGATGACGTCAAACACAGGATTTGAAGGATTCCGAATGTAGGAGAGAATGGAAGTAAAATCTTAGTAGAATTTTGCAAAAGTGGCCAAAGCAGTGACAGCATGGGGGTGTCTGATCGCACGCCTTGGGTTCTGGGTTTGGGGAGGCTGGAGTCTCTTTCTGGAGTGGCTTTTGGGTTCCTTCTGCCTTGAGCAAAGAACAGGTGAAGATAAGCTCAAATGGTAGCAGCGTTTCACTAAAGGTGAGAACAGCATGCTCTGCAGAGAGAGTCCAGGTGCAGTAGAAGTAGGACACAAAGCACATGGATGGTGTGAGGCTGAGCTGCCATGCGAGGGGGACACAGTGGCAGAAACTCAGTGTGAACCGCCCTTGTTGTGTCACAGCTCTTCAGGCTGATGTCAGCTCTAGGACAGCCTATCAACAACCTGTTCTTGGGATAACTTCCAGGGCTTTGGGAACTGCTCTGTGCATGCTTCTCGGGATGAACAGGTCACAGCTACTTCCCCAGCCAGCTTTGTCACACCCTAATCTCCTGTCTCACTAGGCACAGATTGGGGCTTCACCAACATGTGCTGTAGGACAGATTGGTCAATAGAAGCTCACTGAAGTCAGAACACTAGGATGGAACCAAGAAACCAAAGAGCTGGTGGAGAGAAGTGAAAAATTTCAGTTGGAAGCAGTGGGCTGGACCAAGTTTCTGAACAGAAAGAGCAGCACTGCTGTGGAGGGTGGGAGATGGGCCTGAACATTTGTATGTGATTGGTAAGCCAGAATGAACATACGACATAAATCAATGATGAAGGAAAAGCCTATCCAATCTGTAGGACTTGTATTTTAAGCAATGTTTACTGAAAAATTAAATTGGGGCCCCAGTTCACTCCTTTCCATAATCTCAGCTCCACCAAAGAGTTAAAGATAAAATATTTAGCCATTATAAAAAAAAGATAAAGCAATAAAACTTCTAGTAATCATGTTTCCATGTATTTTTAGAACAGGGAAGATTTTCTACATTTAAAAGCAATGGATCTGTGGCTCACAACTATAATCCCAGCACTCTGAGAAGTTGAGGCAGGAGGGTCTCAAGTATAATCTCCGACTGGGAGATTTAGCAAGGCCTTATATCAGATTTTAAATGTACAGCTGAGGATGGAGCTTTGTACAAAGGCCCTGGGTTCAATCCCCAGGACCACACACACACACACACACACACACACACACACGTAAACATTAAAGAGCAAAGATAGAAAAATATTACTATTAAAAGCCCTCCCAAAAGTCTTAGGTTAAAAAACATTTGACATAGTAGTAATTGAATTTTCAGTAATATTTTAACATATAAAGAATGCATTAATCTTGAATTGAAATATTAAGATCTCAATAGGTGCTAAAAAGTAAAAGAGAATTTATTTCAAAATAGATATAAGGATATAACTAAATAATAAATAGAAGGGATATGATGATATAATGATGTTAGTCAATATTCAATGACCATTTACGGTACACTAGGCACTCACCAGACTATGTATTTGCATATGTTATTTCATTTAAAAGTCACACTTCTAAATGCTAAGTTCCATTATTAGTCCTAATTATAGATAAACAAATAGGAAGAGAGAGGCCAGATGGCCTTCGGGCTGAGTTGTAGGTCTCAATTTCTTTTGTATGAACTGAATTTAGCCTTATACTCACCTCTATAAAGCAGTGTCAATATTTATTGTTCATGATAATATATAGAAGGAGCCTCGGACTTATTTTACATATAAGATATTTTTAGCAGAGTCTAGCATATTGGAGATAATATGAATAAACAAGACATTTCAAATGACTGAACTTAAAATGTTATAAAAAGGTCAAGCTTTCATGTGTCATTAATAGGGTCTGATAAAAATTTCCAAAGTATCTTTTATTAAAATTATTCTAAAATTCATTTGGAACCTTAGATAAAATTGTAGTAAAGAACTGGATAGCTGAAAAGGAAAATTTTTATGGTGTGTGTGTGTGTGTGTGTGTGTGTGTGTACACGTGTATGTGTGTGCATGTGCGCACACTTTCTTTAACATACTCCTTTGGATTTTTGTGTATTTAAAAATATTTGTCCATAATACCTCTCTTTTTGCTCCTAAAAACCAACAATTTTATTTTCAATTTTACAAAGGTCTATATGCATTTTGATGTCTTGGTAAGTATATTTGATAGAAGATAAATAAAGAAGATTTTATTTTCTGAAGCCAAGGGAAAAATAAACTTGCAAACCAATTGATTTCAACATCTGTCATGTTTGGACAGCGTGTTTAAACCACAGTTTGAATACAAATTGAGTTTTGGCTGGCAAACAAGTTCTTATTTCAGAAATAGTTTACCTCAGAAACATTTTGTGGATAAATGTGTTTTACCTTTTCCAAACATTTATGCTAATTCCAGCATGGGCAGGTTTAAAAGCAGAAAGGAAAAAGCTTTTGGAAAAGATGGATTGAAGATAACTAGTGTAAAAATTACACAACTATTATCCCGGCATAAAACCTTGTGTATTTGATTTCTCCTTTCCCTTCATCAGTCTTATCAAATCAGTCAACCTTATCTATAATATTTTTTTTTTTTGCCTGCAATCTTTCTTCATTTTTTCTTTTTGCACTGCTAGCATACTAATTTGGGCTTTGGTCCACTTACTTATAGGCTATTACACTGAGTAGCACATTTCTTTGTTTCTGATTTCTCTTACCTTCAGTCTATCTAGCAGGACTGACATTTTTAAGGATAGCATTCTCCGTCTTGCTATCTGGCATGTAAGTATTATTGCTGTCTCCTAGCCTTGGAGGTGAACTCCTTAGCTGGTATTGGAGATTCATACATCTGATTGGGTCCTCCAGACATCTGGCATAATTTGACTGCTTTTCTGGCCTTGCTTCAACATTTCTAGTTGCCAAGACAGACACACATATTAACTCCTTACTACTTTCCAAGTGTATTTTTAATGTTCCCACATGCATGGTTTGGTTCATGTACTTATCAATTTTATCGTTTGTTTTTCCATTTTCATAATACATGATAAAGGGTTTGTTGTAATGTTGTCTAGATTCTTGGTTTAGATGTTGCATTTCTTTCCCTTCTTCCCTTAAAATGGACTTTTTAAAAAAGAACAATTTTAGTTTCCCAAGACAATTGAATAGAAAGTACAGACATTTCCCTCTGCCCCTGCCTCCACACATGCACCTTACCCCGCTTGGAACAACCTTCATCAAAGTGGTACATTTGTCATAATCTACCAAATGTATGTTGCTGCATCATCACCCAAAGTCCCGAGTTTATGGGCTTGCAAGTTTTCTTTCTTGGCAATGTACATTCTGTGAGTTTGGATGAAGTAAAAAAAGCATATATTTACTATTATTGAGTCATACAAAAAAAGTTTTACAGGCTTTAGTGATCGTTTATGCTATAAACAACTGGGATCTCAGCACTCTGAGAGGCTAAGGCAAGGTTGCATGTTGAAGGCCAGCCTTAGCAATTTAGCCACCTAGTGAGACCCTGTCTCAAAATAAAGATGGGGGCTGGCAATGTAGTTCAGTGCAATAGTCATGTGTTCAATATCCAGCACTATGAAAAAAGAAAAAAATCCTATGTACTCTGCTTATTCTTCTCTTTCCCTGCTAATATTTTGACTGTGTCTGTGTTTTTACCTTCTCCAGAATGTCCTATAATTAGAATAACACCATATGCAACCTTCTCAGTTGAACTTTTCCACTTACTTACTGTTATATTAATGTACCACAGTGTATTTATCTACCAAAGGACTTCTTGCTTGCTTCCACATTTTGGCAGTTATGAATAGAATTGCTGTAATCATGTATAGATAGATTTATATGTGGTTATAAGTATGTTTCCAGTTCTTTTGGGTAAGTACCAACAAATGCTACTGGATCACATGACAAGAATATATTTGCCTTTGTAAGGAACTTCCAGACTCTCCTTCAAAGTGGCAGCACCATTGTGCACTCCACATCAATGAATGAGCGATGAATGCAGTGAATGAGCGGTCTTGTTGCTCCACATCCTGTGCAGGACCACTAGGTTCTGGAGTTCCTCCAACATGCCTGAAGTTTGTGCCTAATTTCATCTACACATTTTCCATGTATCTGACAGCTCTGATTGATTAATTTGGAAAACTCAGAATTGGATAAACTGGTTATATACTCAAAATATAAAATCTGCCTTTAAATATTGCCAAAAATTTAAAAAGTAAAACATATAAAAAGCAACTACTCATAAATGTCTAAATACAATTTCTTTATGGTGTTATAATGAATGTATGAAAATTGTGTAGAGCAAATTTTGAAGACTATAAGTTATCTGCACACTAATTCACTTGGAGCAGAGGATGGGAGGAAGAAAAACCTGTCAAAGAAGTGAGTCTAAAGAACTCAGAAAAAGATTCACTAAATTCTTAAAAGGCAAGAGTGGTTTCCTGAGTGTATAGAACTCATAGGAGCTGAAGACCCAAGGAAATTTGCATCTATGTATATGTTCTTTGCCACAGACTACACTGTTGCTCTTGAGAAAGACTAAGAAAGACACAAATCTCAGTTTTCACCCTTCTCTTGTGTATCTCCTACAGAAAACAAGTCTCTTCTCACCAGGGGAAGAGTAATAAACTCTATTGCTCAGCTAAGGGGCGAGAGAAAACAAATTCCTATCACTAGAGGAAAAGCAGAACCCCATCCTGAAGCCAGATCACTAGAGTCAGGTCACTACTTTTGGGAAGGGAGAGAAGCACTGAAAAATCCCAACATCCAAAGATCCAGGGACACAGGACTTGCCCTGCCTGGAGAGTGAAGCAGAACAAGAGGAAACTCCTCACTGTCAATTGATCATTAAGTTAGTAAATATCAGGTAATACATGAGGGCAGTGTGCTGCTATGAGTGTGAGCAAAGCATAGAGAAAAACTGTTGGTAAGCCAATTATCAGACACACTAAAAGCTGAATCTGGAGGGGGACCAGTGAGGAAAAATCCCACTCTAAGTACCAGGCAGTGATCCCCAAAGGCTCACTGAAGGCATTGTTCCCAGCTGGGGGTGCTGGCGGGAAGTACTGGAAACTACAGGAGGTGGGGCTTGGTTGAAGGAAGAGGTCACTGCGGGTGCCTCTAAAAGGGCATTTTTGTCTCTCCTGCCCCCTCCTACTTTGCTTCCTGGCTGCCAGGAAGCAAGCAGTTTTGCTTTCTCACACCCTTCTTCCAAGATGTTCTGCATCACTATAGAGCCAGAAACAATGGAACCAGCAGACCACCTAATGAAACTTTGGAAAGCAGGAGCAGAAGAAATCTTTTGTCTTTTTAGTTGTTTTTCTCAGTTATTTTGTCACAGCAAAGGAAAGTGAACACAGACATACTACAGGAATTTGAACCTGGTGCTGCACTGAAGATAAACCAAGCAACATCAAGACCCAACCTAGCTCAGCTCCTGAGTGGAGTCATTCACCCACCAAATCCCACTGAAAATGAAACAAACCAAAACTAGTGGAAGAAGGTTTTTCATTTTCCTGTATAAACCGTATTTACCTTAGTAAGTTGTGCACCCATCCTGTACACAATGTCCAATCTTCAACTGAAAATTACTAGACACACAGTAAAGCAAGAAAAATCCACCCATTGTCAAGAGACAGAACTCAGATAGAGGTAGATGTTAGAAAAGTCAAGAAGAATTCAAAATTGCCATGACTATTCAATGAAAGATACTAGTGAAATAGGTAGTAAAAAATCATAAGTAGCTAGGAAATTTCATCCAAGAGAGAAACTTTATAGAAGAATCAAACAGAAATCATAGAGAATGCCATGCTAACAGGCAGTGATTGCCTTTTACAAGGTTACCAGTAGACTGGACGCAGGAGAAGGATAAGTGAACCTGGTAATAGGTGAATAAATGTTATTCAAAGTGAAACAAAGAAAAAAATAACATAAGAGCTGTGGAACAATATAGAATTGTCTTGCACATATACAATGGGAATTTCAGAAAAAGAGAGAGAAGGGGTAAACTTTTGTAAACTAATATTTAGAACAGGCTGTTCATAAGAAACTACATAAACCAAGGCCAATGGGGTGACATCTTTAAAGTTCTGGCAAAAAGGTCTATCCAATATTCTTAACTAAGCAGGCGACTTTTCACAGAGGAGGAATAAGATTTTTTCCCCCCAACACCAAAAACAAAGTTTATTCTCATGATAACTGCATTACATAAAATGTTAAAAGAAATCCTTCAGATAGAAGGACTGTGATATTACACATAAGCTTGGACCTAGAGAGAGATGAAGAGTATTAAAATAATAAAAAAATTAGATGTCAAAAATATTTGTTATTATTTTAATCTCTCTAGTTTTCCAAAGCAAAAGTAGTGACAATTCCTTCTGTATATATGTAGCACATATAATATCTGACAATGACACAGAGAAAGAATTAGTAATATGCTAATAATACTAGTACTATTAGTTCTAATAGCACTAGTAGAGATGAGGAAATTAGTACTAGTACCATATGCAGAGAAGGAATTAGTAGCATACTATACTATACTAGCAGTACATTAATACTACTAATACTATTCCTTCCATGTGAGGAAGGAATTAGTAGTATACAGCTGTTTCTTACAGTAAAAGCAAAATTATTTAAAGCTACATTTAGTGCATTAATGAGTTAATTTTAAATCTTAGAAGAATACGGAAAGGTTTCAAAGTGGTTTAAATACCATCAGAAGTATCCTCAGTCTATTCAGTATAAAATTATTGTCATTGATTTTTGATTTCTGGACTACTTTTCCTTTTACAGTCTCTTTTTAAGTCTTTCTGCAACACAGCACATTATGGATGAATACTATAAACAATAAAACAATATGTATATATTTTTGATATTTTGTACACATGAAATATGGATTTATATTTGAAGAAAATTAAAATAGGACAAAAACAGAGTGAAGCCGCAATTATGTTCAGACTACATTACCTATCTGTGTTTGAGGATCCATGAGGTAAAAAACTGATTTAAACACAAAATTTGAAAACTGAAATTGTCAGTGAAAAAGTATTTTTGCAATATTCCCTTTCTAGCACACACATACAAATTTCACTTTCAGTGTAAGCAGTAGACCTTAGGAACAAAGGAAAAAAATTAGTATTTACAAACACAGGACACATCAGAGTGGAAATCCACATGGTTATTTTAGTAAAATGGAGGCTCAACACAAAAGAAGAGGTGATTGTTGACAATCCAGACCAGAAAGAGATGAAAGAAATTAATTTTTTTAATTTTAAAGAATGAAAACATAAAACAACAAAAGACAATAAAAATGATACAGAATTTCAAAACAAGATGATAGGAAATTAAGAAAGGTTGTTATATTACATATTGTTATCTTCAAAGTAGTTGCTCAGATTACCAGACAGAGGTATGCAAGATTCATCAATTAAGCATTAACTGTTCCTTTCAATAAACCAATAGAAATGAGTACGGCAATTATCTTAGCTACCACATATATCCCTTTCTTCTTTTCTCTTGTAATTATTAAAATGGGTTTTCATTTGGCTTTTCTGCATCCATGTTCATTTTGCTCCATTTTTAATAAAGCACATCTAAGAATAGAGTCAAGATCTGGCAATTAACTACACGACAGTCACTTATTTCCCACTCTGGATTACTGAACTCAATTTGATAAATACAGGTTCACAATTTGAAGTTAACCTGGATCTGAAGATGGGATTATGCAAATTGCTTAATATTAAGCAATATTGCTTATATTATGCTAATTGCTTACTTTGGAGACTTCATCTCTGAATGGGGGAAACACTTAGAGATTTTGTACACAGAACATACAGCGGGGTGCTTCATATTAAATACACCATAGGGATTAATGGCGCCATCAAGACAATGACAGCAGAAATGATGTGGATGAAGATGCATCTGATTTGAGGGCTGACTTCTGAGAGATGTCAGCTTGTTTGTAGCACCTTTCTTGGCTTCAAGTTCCTCATCTCTGAACTCATGAAGGCAGGAGCATTAGCTTGAAGCATTTCTCTGCTGATCAAATGCTTTATGCAGATGAAATCCTAGATAAAAGGTCAGTATTCAAAAGTGACAGCAGCAGCGCTGGTGTATTGAACCAAGGGAGTGGAGTAGGAGCTAAACCTTACTTCTCACTTCTTGAGGTTGCTGGGACATAGTGGTCTCTGCAGAGGGCATCGCCGCCAAGATGCTAGAGAACTAGGCTTCCTATGTTATGGTGTTTAGCCAGCTGACTTTTCACTAGACCAATTGTTTATTGCATTTCTTTTGGAATGGACCAAACAATAGTCTTAACAAAAGTAATAGATATTTGTTATCCATTTTAATATTTAGACAAGTTTAGTACTCCATTCCATTGCTTGGGACTCATTATATTAAAGAGTGACTCAGTGTATTGTAACAACATTTTTTATATGGAAGCTTCTAGTCAAGTCCCATACACCCATAACCATGATAACATGTTTTATATATATAAATAATATCTATGTCTATATGTATATCCCTATCTTTCTATATACATTTTGACCAAGATGGATCTGATGGCTCTGTTCTCATGGAAATGAATCTGTCACTTCATTTCCCTCGGAAGCATGTCATCAGACACATTTTGGTCCAAATAGAATTTCCAAAGTGAATAAGGTTAATTAGCATTTCTGTGAAGTGTTCTCATGTCTAAATCAGATTTAGAATTATGAATGTATACCAGGCTTTATTATCACTTGATCTTCAAAGGACCATTTGTGGGAGGTGTCATTATTGTCATTTTATGAATGTGGAAAATATAATTCATGTTTAAGGATCTCACCCCCGATCACATTGAATAATGAGAGGCGAAGACCATGTTCAAAGCCCAGATTCTGTGATTCCATATCCAGTCTTAAAAGGAGGTGAAGGAGGGAGGGGGTAGAACTGAGATGTGTTATGTGCATATACCAACTTGCTATGGTGAATGTAATCATTATGAACTGCAAACAGGTGCTAATAAAAGTTAAAAAGTGGTTAAATAAAAACAGTCAGTGGAAATTCAGACAGAACAGTGCACAAGGTTTCCTTTATTAAGAGCGTATTTTTACTGTTTTGCTTAAGAATTCTAAGTATTTCAGAGAAGTGCTCTGAACCATCCGGTGACACACAGTTAATAAGTACTTGGGGCACTCTATTTTTCAAAGGCACAATGTGTGCATATTCTTCATGTTTTAAATTATAGGGAAAACGTGCATTCTCATATTAATATTTATTGATTTTTTTGAGGTTCAATGAATAGTTCTCATGATAATTCCTACATCTTCAGAGAAAACCTGCACTCATAAATAACAAATTGTGTCATTATCCACATCTGTTCTCATTCTCTATAGAGTTAAAAACCTCTATTCATGATGGGAGCCAAAGAAAATGGGTACCCACCCATGTCTCTCTCAAATTTGGGTCCATTTTTTTTCAGTTAAATCTTTATTTGAAAATGCAATGCTTATCTAAAATAAAAAGGAGACCTACTAAACTGCAGAGATGAGCATTCAGTGAGCCTCGGATCCCATTTACTTATGGAAATCAAATGAAATGTAACATTTTCGCAGTACTGTTGCGATGTCAGCTGCCCGATTAGGCTGTGATAACTGCAGGAGTTACTACTTTAATATCACATTAGCACATCGTTAGCTTGCACCGTGCCACAGCAGTATGAAAATGAGCAATTTTCATTTTTCTAATGAGACAATATGAACTTTTCCTGCTGTTAAAATTTGTTGTATGTGTGTGTGTTGGGATGAGGGAGATGACAGGGAAGGAATAGAGTGAAGTTATATTTTAAATCAATAACAAGTTGCTTTTGGAAAGTGAGTATGTTTAGAAATGAAATCCAAGGTATATTTTATAATAAAAATGAGGTAAGTCCTTTCATGTTAAACTTTTTATATACTTCTTTAGCTACCTAAATATCTTTTTGAGATATGCTGGGTCAGAAGTAAGCAGGTAAGCGAGTAAAAAATCAATGAAACATCCCTACTTTATTGTTTGAAATTACATATTGAAGTCGTATTAAGATATATTTGAATGAATAAATAAAAACTCTATCTGCTGATAGAATTTTGATGATAGTACCTTTCTAAAATTTGGTATTTAAGTACTATTTTATATTTATTACAATCTTGAGTTATACAGTCTTTTATACTTGTGAATATACTTTAACACATAGTTTCAACTTCATAGAGCTACATTTGCACAAGGCTGCCTCGGTTTGTGGCTTTACCTTGTGCTATCTTGTTCGGCAACTGGCAGCCATTTTAAATTAGTACCATATTTACTGAAACTAACACTTCTTAAATATTATTTTTCTACCATTTCCTCTATTATATTCCTCCAAGAGTCTTATCAAATATATGTTGTGTACTTCATGTCTCAAGTTCTCAGTATTTTTTTTTTAACCCTTAAAGATTCCATTAAATATTTGACTTGCAATCTGGGTGATCTTCTTTCTATGTCTACACGTTCTCTCTGTGGCTGGGCCTAGTCTAATTTTTGTTCCCAGAATTTTGTTCTGTTTGCTTCTTTACTGTATGTATGGCTGTCTTTTCATTTTACAATAGTTTATTGTGTTTCATTGCTTTCTCTTCTTTACCCCCTTGAATGTTTCACCATGCTCATTTTAAAGCTGTGTTCCTTTTGTTCTGTGCTAAGGGTCTATGGTGTAATGTCTTTTGTTCGTTCCTTCCTTCCCATTTGTTTCATTTTGGTACTATCTCATTTTTTTTCTGGGAGTTCATTTTGAGTGGAAAATGTTTTTATGTGAACCCTAAGTGGTATAATCTTCCCGCGGGGTTGACATTACAAGCCAGAGGAAGACAAAAATCTCAAACCAGTGTTTGCTCAAGTTCTGGGCTTGAAATTTCTACATTATTTAAGTTGTATAGAAATTCAGATTCTATGTTGGGTATGGCTTAAGGCTGAAAGCTTTGTTGGATGACTGTCTATCTACATAGCCTTGAAGGGGCCATGGGGAGAAGGCAGAAAACAGAAAAGAAGGAAAGCCATTAGAATACTGCTACCTTGAATTCAGCAACGTATACCTGCATCAGAACAGGACACTGCCACTTATCCTTAGAGACACAGCAGCCAGCTACAAACCTCCGAGTTTCTGCTAGTAATGCTTGTTTCAAAATATACCTGTGGGAGCAGCACTTTTGTGACATTTCCCTCCAGGTTGTGGCAAGTTAGTGGGCACTTCCTGTGGGAATATTTCTTTTCTGCTTTAACTAATTTTTTTCCCCCAAAGATCAAAGTAGCACATGCTTATGGAAAAAGTGGGGAAAAAAAAGCACAGAAAAATATGAAGGAAAAAGCTAGAAAAAAATAATCTATTTTTAAATTTAGTCTTTTTGAGACAGGGTCTTGTTATGCAGTTGAGGCTGGCCTTGAGCTCACTTTGTAGCCCAGGCTGGCCTCATATTCACAATGATACTCAAGCCTCAGCCTTCGGAGTGCTGGGATTATAGGCGTGTGCCACCACGCCTGGCAGACACCTATATGTTCATTAAACCTCTATCTACCTATTGATCTATCATCTATTTACCCTGTTGGCTCTTTAGTCTGCATGTATTTCCTTTGCATAACTGAGAGTACACAAAATATCTTTTTTTTGGAAAATCCTTTTTTATTGCTTATAGTTGTAGTAGAAGTATATTATGAGGTACGATACTAAGGACTCTGGAAATGCCTCCTGCTCTATCGGTCACGGGCTTGCTGCAGATTTCTGACATTGTGGCCCTGGAGTTTTATTTCTTTAGAGCTCATAGATATATTCATCTGATCCTGTGAGACTACTGGTGAGGCACTAATGCCTTACTACTCATCAATGCCTTGTTCTCAATAGATTCATAGACTACATCCTAGATTTTAATTCAGCTGCATTTCAGTAGTACCTCAGGCCAATTTAAGAGAGTATAAGGTGCCTGATGTGAAGGTGTTGCGGGAAATAGTGGCATGGAGGGAGCAGATGCAGATGACGGACCCAGGGAGAAACAGCGGGCTAAACACCGTTCTTCCACTCGCTAGTGACAGACCTCAAACACACTGCTTACTACCTTGATTCTCTGTATTTGTGTGTGTGTAATATGGAGTTACCAGTCATTAGTTCTCCTTGATCCATGATTTAGCTCTCTGTGGATTCATAGCCTGTAATCAATCCCTGTCCTAAAATATTAAGTAGAAAATTCAAGAAATAATTCACAGGTTTTAAATTGTGCTTGTTCCGAGGACTGTGATGGCCTCTTATGCCATCTTTCTCTGCCCCACCTTGGATAAGAAACATCCGTTTGTCCAGTATATCTATGTTGTATGTGCTACTTGACCATCAGACATGGATTAATCATCTGAGTTATCAAATCCATTGCTGCTGTACGGTAATAGTTGTGTTTAAGGGATGATCCTATAGTGTGTGTCTGCATTGCACTATGTCATAATGTGCACATCATAAACCTGTACACTTCAAGGGCTGGGGATATAGCTCAGTGGAATAAGCGCCTGCCTAGCAAGCGCAGGGTCCTGAGTTCGATCCCCAGTACCGCAAAAAAAAAAAACAAAAAACCTGTACACTTCAGTCTCACCACTGTAGTCAGTCCAAACCAGTGCTTTGGGGGTGAGAGAGAGAGAGAGAGAGAGAGAGAGGAGATCATGTGCACATCTTTTATTAAGATATTTTGTTATAGTTACTCTCTTTTATTATTAATTACTGTGGTTCATTTCTTATTGTGTCTAATTTATGATCAAGCTTCATCACAGGTATGTAGATATAGGAAATAAAGGTTTATACAGGACTTTACCCTCCTCACTTTCAGACAGCCACTGACTTGGGAACACGTTGTCCATGCATAAAGAACTAATATGCTAACTTCACAGATTGCTGTGATGACAAAATGAGGAAATGTGAAGATATTTGTGTGTAATAGTTGCTCACTAGACGATTCCTTCTGTCTTCACCATTCTTTCCTCTCCCTCTACTATTTTATCACATGAACACTTAGAAGATAATGTTTTCCATAGCCCAGCTTTGACAACAGGAAGGCCAGTAAGTTTGGAGGCCCTTCTGAGCAAAAACTTTAGAAGTAGATTATACCAGGCCATGATAATTCACACCCCATTCACATCAAGGTTCAGTAGGGTTGTTTAGATGCAGTCAGCCTCTTGGCATCCTATACTAATGTGTGTTAGTATCATAACTCATATAGAATAGGTGTCAGAGAAATGCTTCTTGAGTGAAAGTTTGTGGAGGCAGACTTCATACACACAACCTCTATGGTACAGAAATTGTTTAGAACTTATTGGCTGAGGCTGTCCCTTATGATTATTTATATTCCATGTGTCCTTAAGAATTTTTCTGAATATGAAACATTCATGTTCACACAGTTATATAATTTGTTAATTTTTTGAAATATTTTATTTTATTTGAGAGTAAAGGAAGAAAACATATTAACAAATAGACATCCATTTTCAAAATAGCATAAGAACAATACAAACCATATAGAGTTACAGTCAAAGTGGTAGGAAATTAACAATGGTTTTTGTATTACTCTTGATATCTTCAAAGTGGTTTCTCAGGAAAACAAATAGAGACATGCAATGATGATCAAACCAGTAATCATTAAATATTCCTTGCAGTAAAGCAACAGAAGACAGTAGTACAACTATTAGCTATCCTGTATATACATACATACATATATACATACATACATAATTTCCTCTTCTTTCCCCTTTCCTTTGTATTTGTTAATTTTTAAACTTAAAAAATGGAAGCTAAAAAATGGAAGTCCTAAGATACCTCCATAGCTCTTCTTGTTACTAACCCTCATGCCTTTTAACATTTATAGAATCACTATGCTTATTATTCTTAAAGTACGTAGTTTACAATTCAAATAGGGAGGACAGTGCTTTATACAAAATTACTAAAAAATCAGCCCTGATGTTAAATTAGAAAATATACAGAATAGAAAAATTGGCTTGCAACTCTAGACCATTACTTAACAACTATTTGCTTAAACTTTTGAAGGAGCAGAATAAAGAAGTTGGTTTTGCAAAGGGAAATTACACAGAGAAAGAAATTTCATTCAGGCAAACTTAATAATGTTTCAACAAAATTAAGGCTGCAAGCACTAGGAACCCATATAGTTAACAAAAGTAGCTAAAGCCTGGCCTTCACTATTGGAAATTTAATTAATCTATCAGCATGTTGTTGCAATGCCCTCTTCATGCTTGTTGCATTTTCATTTTCATATAAAAGTACATTAACCAAATTAGTAAAAAAATTTTGAATGCCCGGTCTTTGCAGCATGAAAGTATAACAAAACTTATCCTTGAAATGTACAATAATATTTTCATTAGCTGTGTCATTAGCACACAAATGGCATTAGAGATGTGCTGTTAGCTCTTCATTTTCATCGGGATATGATAGATATAGGTCATTAGCAGCACCAGATAACCGTGGGGTAGAGGGGGAAGCCTGGATCTTGGTGATATAAAAACAAAATTCCTGACTCACCTTTGTGGATCAGAAGCTGAAGTGCTTGGGTGTTAATGTGTCTCTGCTCCTTTAATTACTTCCTTGAAAAATGAGGATACTAAGGCTCCCTTTCAGAGTCACAGTGAAGACCAAACGAGGCAAAACCTGGGAAGATACTTTCCAAATGGACGTTAGAGGACTTTCTCTCTGGGCCAGTAACATGGGCAGTGCCTGGGAATTTGTCTGCAGTGCACATTCTTGGGCCTCACTGGAAACCTGCTGAATCAGACCCTCTAGGGATGAGGCTCAGCCATTTGTGCTTTAATAAACTCTGGAGGTGATTCAGATACCCGCCAAAGATCAAGAACCACTGCTTCAAAAGTGCTGTGCTGAGCTAGTATCAGGCATTGTTGTGCTGTTATGTTCTAGGACCTAAGGTACCTTCCAGCCCTAAAACATATTTTTCTCAGTGGCTTCTACCTACAATTTACACAGCTCACACACTAGTATAGATTAAAGAACAATGTCCACCCATAAAACAAATAACAGCAGTAAAACAAAGACATCTTGGTATTAATCACCCCTGCCTTACTTGGATAATAAACAGTACATCATCTGGGATGGGATTTTCCCATAATGCCACACTGCTTCCCAATGAGATGCTCAGGCTCTCAGGCGGCTGTGCTTGTGGTAGGGGCATGGGAGGTTTAAGGAGCAGCCACCACAAAGGAAGAGAAATGACATAATCGAAACTCATTTACTTTTCGTTTTATCACAAGGCAGCTCCTAAGCTAAACTGTACATATGGCTTAGAATCACTAGCTTATGTGTGTGCTGAGATTAATGGGGACCAGACCTTCCTTTTGCCATGACTGGGAGACAGGAGAGAAATAAAAGGGTTTTCACTGAGCATCCATACAGATGCCATCATATGCCTGCACTGGCCCCAACTCAGGAGTCCCATTCCTGAAGCTCTCTGTGTCACACACATGCTAAATACTGGGAAGGGTCATCTCACTGTGGGCTGCTGATGCTTTTCACTGAAGAAGAAAAATGGCTCTGAGAAGGTGACTAACTTGCCCCAAGTCACAAACTCAGTACTTGTCTGAGGCAGAATTTGAAGACATTGCCATGCTTTTGTGTTGGCTGCTTCCAGGATTCTCGTTGTGATCAGTGATTTATCTAATTATCCACAGCAGTTGTGTTAGAATACCAAAAATGCTTACTTCTACATGATGAATATCTATTTTGTCCTCGTTTGATCTCCGTATTTTCTGTAAACAGCTTCCTCCTAAGCCCAGGCACAAGGTACCAGCAATGGAGGTTTGATAGCCATTTAAATCAATGAGGCTCTCGCTATCTGGCCAGAGCCTACTGGGTCAGAAATAGGCTTCTGAGGTCATAAATTTTGTTTTGGGGAGAATTTGGATCTAGGACCGATTTTGCACTCCCATGTAGACTAAGAGCCAGAGACAACAGGGCTTGAGAGAAAAGTAGAGAGACTCAAAGGCGAGACTATCTCAGTAACATTCACTTTCTAATCCAAGTTCTTTCCTGAAGCCCTATATCTCAGGATACCTCCATATCTGTATTAGAAATTTCCTGTTTCCACATAAGCAACCCAGTGCCTATCTGATGGTTGTGATCAATCGCCTCATTTGTTGATGGAAAGTATCTGCAGGGAACTCAGTAACTCTCACGTAAGATTTTTTATACTCACAGACCATTTTTGAGCCTTTTTTTTTTTTTTGCGGTACTGGGGATCGAACTCAGGACCCTGCGCTTGCTAGGCAAGCGCTTATTCCACTGAGCTATATCCCCAGCCCCTCACAGGCCGTTTCTGGCTACCCAGGGTCCTTCAGTGTCTGTATTGTTTCCTCTGTAACAAACATAGCTCCCTGGGTGCTCTGTGTATTTGCTTATCCTCCTCATCCTTCTCTCCATCTCTGCATCACTTGTGTGCTCCTAGCTTTCCCACCTCCATGCAGACTCTATAGGTCTTGTCAATAGTCATGTTCTTTGTTTTTTTTTTTAATTTTGGTAAGTGCCAGGTTCTAAAAAGCTTCCCATCTTCCTCCTCCTACATTGTTATCTTAGGTTTGAATTTACTGTTCTAAAGCTTTAAGTTACTATCCTTATATCTTATTAAGTTAAAACAAGTTGCAAAATTCAGCGCCAAATCTCTACAGTGCAAACTTAAAACATGATGGTTTTACCAGCTTCCTTGGTCAATGAACTCAATATTCCATTAGATAATGAGACTAATGTGTCCTGTGTCTTCATCCTATCAGTCCTCCTGGGTGGGTACGCAGTGCTCACAAACAGAGATAGGGAAAGCAAGAGTTCAAAGATATCCAGCTTTTTCTAAATGTAGGAGACTCCATGCATGCAACTGCTCATCTAACCTCTTACAAGACTTTCAGTGACGGAGAGTTGTACAGCTTTGTACATGTCTTTCTGTTAAAATCTGCCCCTTTGTCACCACCTGATGCCACTACTAGAAGTACCTCTGAGCAAATACATTCCCTAAGCTCCCTGGTAACTTTGACTCTTAAATTTTCCATTCTGAAAGCAAATACCTTTCCAACTGTTTTCATGCAGTGAGTTTACAGTCATTCAATATTCTTCTTACAAACATGAACTTATTCCACAGTGTCTCTAATGTGGCCCTATTTAGAAAATTGAGCATGACAAGTGAAAACTGACCTGGATATATATCCTGACACAAGGGAGGAGGATCACATCTGTGCTGCTGATGCCTCCACCATCTTGTTGGGCTCCCGGATTTCCTTCACATGTTCCATTCTTAAGTATTAGTATGGTTCCAAACAGCATCTTGAGTCTTACTCTTACATGAATGTGGTTTAAAACAAGAAAAGACATGTGACACATATAATCATCAAAACCACAAGATCTCATTAGAGAGACTGGTCACCTCTAACTGTCCATCTATCCTTAGCCTCCAAATTATCCACATTTGCTCTCATTTTCTCTGCTTTTAGATAAAAATAGATGAGTTATGCCTCTTGTTTTGTCAAAGCTAATCTCTCCACTAATAGAACTCATTTTGTTTCCCTTCCTGGGGGTTACACTATTTCTTTCTTTCTTTCTTTCTTTCTTTCTTTCTTTCTTTCTTTCTTTCTTTCTTTCTTTCTTTCTTTCTTCTTCCTCTCTTCCATTTGCAAGGGCTGTCATTTCTGCCTCTAACCTGAATCTCTTCCATCACAACTGAAACAGTTTCACTTTGGTTACTACTTTATCTGTTTCCTTTCTTTTAGCATCCAGCTTCTTAAGAACATATATGCTGTACTTAAATGTACTTTGTCTTTTGTCTCAGCCACGCTACTGAGCTACTGAAATTGTGCCTATTTAGTTTAACAATGGGTTTGCCAGTGTAATTTCAAAGGTCATTTTAAAGTCCTCATTTTAATGGGCCTCTGGATTGCCTTCAGTAATGAAATGACTTCTTTTTGACAACTGGCTGTTTTTATGACTTCTATGACCCAGGACTCCCATAGGTTTCCTTGTAGATCTCCGACCATCCTGTCCTGCTTCTCTGTGGATTTTCCTCTCTTCCTTCCAGCTTGTGAGCCCTGCCGTGCTCACAGAACCCTGGACTAAGAGGGCCCTGACTCCTCTTTCCCATGTTGGTACCATTCATGGTTTTCTTCCTCCCCGTCACGCTCACCCTCAGCTGGCGTGACCACATGAAGGGCGAGTCTGAATGCGCTGTCTCAGGATTCTGTCTCCGTTTCGCTTCTCCACAGCTCCGAGGTAGAGGCACACTCCCGTCACATGACTTGGCTTCTCCATCGTTCACTCTTTCTACCTCTTCAGTGTCATTCTTCTCCATTCCTCGCCCTGCATTACAGTGCATGCGCCATAGCAGTTGTTACTTTTGTGCTTTCTTTCGCCGTGGAATCAAATGTTTCTCAGCTCCGGGACCATTTCAGTGGAAAACCCTCCCTTCACTCTTTCCTCTCCTCTGCGTGAATTAAATGTTACTTGTCTGCATTTGTCTGACTATGCCTATCATTGCATTTTTCTTTCTATGAACTTCTTCCTTCAACTAGACAATGATGTGAGTTATTGAAACAGTATTGTAGCATAAAAAAATCTGTTTTTAGCAAATGACCCACATACATTACTAAACACTGAATATGATTTTTTGAAAAATTAATTTTGTTGGTTCATTTTTGATATACGTAGTGATCATATCCATCATACGGAATTTGTAACTGTACATGAAATATTTTGATTCTTCTTTATTTTCCCCATTCCCCTCCCTCAACCCTTCTTCTTCTCCTTATTTGCAAAAGCTTTGTTTCCATTTTTCCTTCTGTTCTTCCTTTTCCTTTTCCTTTCCTTCCCTTTCCCCTCCCCTCTCCCTTATTTCCTTTCTTATTTGAACATTTTCTTCCTATTTCCCAATATTTATCACCCTTTATGGTTCTTTACCCTTTTGGTTTCTCACACCAAAGAAACAATGCAATACTTAAACATATGTGTCTGATTTACTTCACTTAAAAGTATAGTCTCAAGGTGCATCCATTTACCTAAAAATGCCTCAAGCTTATCCTTTACAGCAGAATAGTACTCAATTGTATACAAAAACCACAATGTCTTTATTCATTCTCCCACAGATGGGCATCTGGGTTGTTTCCAAGATTTTGCTGTTACAAACTGTGCTGCTATAAACATGGAGATGCATATATCATCTTATATGATGTTTTTCACTCTTTTGGGATGATACCAAGAAGAGGAATAGCTGCGTCTAATGGAACCTCTATTTCAGTTTTTGAGGAATCTTTACATTGATTCTCTCATGCATTGTACCAATTTACACTCCCACCAACAGAAACACTGCATGTAATTTTGCTCTTCTCAGCTTCCTACATTTCATAAACTATTCTATCTTCATCTTTTACTACAGATACTCTGTTTCAGTCCCTCCCTTCAGGCTACCCTTAATCTTTCTATTGTCTGTTATTTTTCAATTGTATACAATTGCAAAGCATAATAATTACATGCATCTTAAGGAGCTGGCATCTATGTGTACTGCATCTTCATCACCTTTGTCCCCCCACTTCCTTCCCCCGCTTTCTAAAATTTTCCAGTTGAGCATCAGTGCTATTCATCATCTTGCCATGTTTTTGGTACTGATGGATTAGGTTTGCATGCCAGCTTAGTTTTTATTGAAATCACTAAAGAAAATATTGAATCTGATGGATCTTGTGGCAGATTCTGAGAGCTGGTGAGTGGTCTCTTCGCTTCTAGGATCTTCCTCTTCTCCGTCTTCCTTCTTTTCCTCTGCCGTCCTCTCCCTTACTTTCCCTCCCTTTCTTTCTGTCCTCCTGCTCCTTCTTCTTCTCCCCCATATCCCCTCCTCTCCTCTTCTGCTTCCTCCTCCTCCTTCTTCAAAATAAAGTTATCTTTGCCAAGTAGCTATTCAGTTGCACATCAGGTTTATGCTTGGAGTTCAGCTATGGTTTTTTCCTCTCCTCTCTCATAAATGCTTTATTTAATGTCTTCAAATGTTTACTGGAAACTTGTATTATAACAACATTTCATCATGGGGCTGCTTAGCAAACAGTTATCAGAGAAAGAGTTGTGCAGGTTAAGTAAAATTTATTTTTAATGGTGAGTATAGGAGTATGGCCATTCCCCATTGGTCACATTAGAGAGCCTGTAATAATCGCAAAACATGATTTCTATTTATCATTACTCCAGGGAAAAGTAGTCCATTATGCAACGTGAAAAAAATAGAAACACATCTTGTGGAATTACATAAAATGATTTTAATATTGATTGAGGAAGACTAAATATTAATAATAATATTTGTTGAATCTTTATATGTGCAGGAACTTCTTTAGGGGGTTTCATAAGTATTATTTTATTACCCAGAATACCTTTCTAGAGGACGTTTTTGTGTCATTTATTTCTTTTTAGATAAAATACTGAGACACAGTGAGATTAAGTAACTTGCCTATGGCTACACAGCCAGCAAGTTGTGCGGTCAGTTAAGACTAATGCAGAAGATTCTGCAGTCTACATCTTTGCTGCCAGTCTTACATGTTGGATAGTCAGGCCTTTCCTCGAAGGAAATATCATCTCCTTTACTACAATTCATCAGTTCTCTGTGTGCACTCACTGAGTGGGTGGCAGGAGTTCCTAGACTCACACTGTAAATGAGAGAAAAGCAAGTGGGTGAGGCAGCAAAAACAAAACAAAAATATTCTCGTCCATCTTCCTATGATCTAATTTGTTTTTGACGAGCACAGAAGGAGCTGGGAATAGGAAAAGGGCCACGATTATCTTTTTTGTTATGATTATCATCATCATCAACATTATCTTCATTGCGGTAGAAAATAGTCTATCGCTTTTCCGCTATTTCTCCCCTGGCTTATAAGTAGGAACTTAGCTTTCTTGGCTCAATAGGGAAAACAACAAGGGAGTTCCCTTCACTCCTGCGCCCCACTTTCAGTGCTGCTTGCTCAGGGAGCTGTGAACCACATACCTGGACACAGTGGAGAGTCCCATGGTACCTGTTCTTCCCTAATGTGAGATCTTACCTCTTCTGTTTCTTAACCTTCTTGCCATATGTAAATGAATTCACATCAGTGTTTTTACATTCTGCACTCGGTGTGGAATATGACTTCAAGGTAAGAACAGCTTAGAGCTTTTGTCTAGGAATGTGAACAGAAATTCTGGGACAATTAAATCCAAACTTAAAGGTGGCTTTATGACTCTTTTGATTCTTCTTTCAATATTTATTGATCACCTACTCTGTGCCATACACCCACACACTATTGTAGGTCCCAGAGCTTTCATAGCCAACAAAAATGTTCTCACTCATAAATCCTCAAAAATGCAGTGACTCTGCCCCCAGGGAGCCCAGACAAACACACAAACAAACAAACACTGTTGAATATATTGAATGTTTGTAAGATTTAGGAAGAAAAATACAGGAGATGAAGGGGAGTGCAAGAAGGCCTGGTGAAGGCGGAACGGTGCTAGTTCTGAGTGGTCTGAGAGAGCTGCTCTGCTCTGACATTTGAGCAGAGGAGGTGGTGCACCTTGAGGAGAGGTCCTCTTCTGTGGGGGGTGGTTGTGTCAGCGTGGTCCTTCTCTTCAGCCCAGCTTGCAGCTTCTGGAGGCACGCACGTGGAGTGGTGAAGGAGGAAATGAAAACATGCCCAGACAGCCCGATCAGCCGAATTAGCCCTGGCGACCAGTGGGGTGACAGATGTCGCAGTCAGATGGCCCTCACAGCCACAGAGCGCATCTTGATGCTACCTAGGGTAAGAGTGTTCGGAGAGCTAGTGCAACGACCTGGATTTAGGAGGGAGAACATTTTTGTTCACTATGAAGTGGTCAGAACTGATGTATTTTAAATGTATCTTAAAGCTCGAGGCAAGAAGAATTTGCTGTTGAATTGGATATGAGATTTGACACTAAGCATGTAGCGATTTTCTTTACTAAGTAGTTCCTTAAAATTCTTTTTTTATTTCTAAATATTAAATGTAGACATAGTTAGAGAGACTAGTCCATACTTATATACCTTCTATTCAGGTTCCATACTTATCAATATTTCAACACATTTTGTTTAAAAATAATGTATGTACTAAGTGACTTTAAGGCAACCTAGACTGCATGTGGAGTAACTTGAGAGTCAGTCCAAGAAAATACTATGAGCAGTGTGGTCTAGATTCTGTCAATACAAAAAGTTGAAAGAAACATTGAGGATGCCTACCGTTCTGGTGGTAATTGGCCATAGCAAAGGATTTCAGGAACTGGAAAGAAGGGAAACACAGAATAAAGTTCTACTGATCTATATGAGGCTTAACTATGGAAGACGAGGGTTACCTGTGATTATTCTGAGGTTTTTAGGGGTAACTAACATAAGAATAATAAAGGTGATTTCCAGTCAGAAAATGGTGGCATGGCTGTGGGTTTTAGAGCACAGAGGATTCTGGGTATCAGAGGTCTCTATTTTATACTGGTTGGTGGGTACAGAATACTTGGAGATGGGTATGGGTGGTTTTATTCTGGAAATGCATTGCTCTATTAACTCCTCTTGCAGCAAGGGTTGGTGAGCTCATAACTGGGTTTCTTTTTGGCCCGTGCTGTTTTCCATATTTTCTCATTTATACAAGTACCACACTTTGAGAATCATTACTCAATACTGCCTCTCTTTGGACTACCACAATCATGGATGATATCCAGAAATAGCATTGTGATGGTAGATACATTGTGTCAACTTGGGGAGTCTAGAGGTTTGACTGAGTGATTCAGCAGGAAGCCAGGGTGCTTACTTTGTACACATCCTGAGCCTGTGGAAGAGGAGGGCATGGACACTGTGTGAGAGCTACACACCCCCTGGGTGGAGGTAGGTTGTTTACAATGTAAGGGAAGGAAAGAGGCTGCTTGCAGCCATTCCTCCCTTTTGCTCTGGTTGTTTTTGCTGTGCTCTGCTGCCATGAACATTTTGCCCTCTGCCATGTGCCACTCTGCCTCTGAACCAGCCAAGTATGGACTGAAACCTCCACAAACTGTAAGCTAAATAAACCTTTCCTTCCTTCATTTTGGGTGTTGGGTATTTTGTCTCAGTAGCGAGAGTAAAGTAACCAAAACAAGCATGAATTAAAATAGCTGTAGAAGTTATTTGCTGATACTCAGTATTATGAAAAAAAATAATTGGAACATTGTTTCTCAAAAGATACTTGTGTACCTGTGGATATGTCGGTGATCACCTGATAGAGCACAGAAGCAAAAATAATATTTAGAGCAGGAAAGAAGCAATTAGCTCCGGGGGTGGGAGGAGGATAGTACGAGTGGTTCAGGATGCTACTATGCAGGAAGCAAAATGTGGCCACAGCACTGAAGGAGGCCTGGAACATGCGCAGAAAGGAGTGGAGAGCTCACACAGAAGGAAGTGCTGTCCACAGCCACACTGGTGTGAGTCTGATCTTTGTGCATCCATTCATGGAGGCAAGGACCTTTGGAAACTATCTTTGAGTCTCTTCCTCAGTCTTACCAGGATATCTGTCACCAAATCTCCCTGGTCACGCTTTTACTGATTCTCCCAACTCTTCCACTCTCTTCTGTCTCCAGTTCTTTCCCCCAGTGCGTGCACGCTTTACCTTGTTGCATTTTCTCTGGGCAGTTGCAACTAACTCCTCACCACTTCTTATGTATCCTTGTTCTAACTGCTCTCAGACACTGCCATTAGGATGGTCTTCTCCCAACACAAAACCCATTGTACATGTTCTTGCTTTGACCATCAATTATTAAGGAGAGTTCACACTCTGCCTGTTTCTCAAGGCTCTTCATCATTGCAACCCCTTTCTGCTCTAGTTTATGGCCTGTGTTCACCATGAATTTTATCCAGAATAAAAAATTTTGCTCCCTAAATAATGCCATCCTATTTTTATTCCTGCGTCTGCATCTTTTTTGAAATTGCCAATCCCAACCCTCAGGGTGCTTTCCTTCTCTCTGCTTAATTGATCCTGTGAGGCCAAATTCAATGTTATTTCCTTCTGGGAAGCTTTTTCCAAAACCTACCCCTGTCAGAATGAATCACTCTTTAGACATTGCTTTTGCCAAGTGGATCATCCTTTGTATCACAATAATTTATACTCCTTCCCATTTCCCCACTGGACTGTGACCCCCTTGGAAACGAATAGGCCATATTTTGATTATTCTGGGTCTAGAAAATATTCCCCTCAGGGACTAGGAAAGTGCCTTTTGCACTTCTACCTCTTTCTACATTAGGACTTTATACAGTCATTTTCTTGCCCATAAGATACATTGTTTAGTTCTAAACACAAACCTCAAAAAATTTTAAACTGTCCTTGTTATGACATACAGCTTGACATAGTGCTGAGAGTCACCGAACGTGGCTAATTATATGATGAGTTACAAAAATTAGATTATAACATGCCCCAGCAGGTAGTTTATCGTCTGGGAGATTCATATCCTTGACTTATGCAGAGACATGAGATAATTTTTTTTTCTTCTTTTGCTACACCTATTTTTCAAAAATGTTTTTCTTTATAACTTGAGGGAAATGTGTCATACTTAAGAATAAATTATCCAACTCAGGCAAAAATGCAAGATTAGGTTGGAGATATTTTCAGCATTCAGAAATAGATGTTGAGGCCTTGGGAACTGCACCATTAAATTGGAGTGAAGATAGGTTAAATAGAGTAAAATACAGTACCTTATGATTGAGCGCATTTCTAGTGTCTGCTTCTATGACGTGTTCAGGCAGGATCTAGGTTCTCATTACAGCTTAACTGAAATAATGAACTGAATATTGAACTGGGAGCAGGAGAGCAAATCTTCAAGGTTCATAGTCTTGCTATGAGTTCAGCTTCTAGATTTGTCCCCTTGTCATTTTCTTTTTTTTTTTTTTTTTTTTTGGTGGTACTGGGGATTGAACTCAGGACCCTGCGCTTGCTAGGCAGGCGCTTATTACACTGAGCTATATCCCCAGCCCCTGTCCCCTTGTCATTAAGAGAAAAAATAATTGAATATTGTAGATGTGAACAATCCAAGGAATGATGGAATTGTTAACTGTTTAAATCCTCTGACTTCTCTCCCTGAATTCTTTTTAAAAACATACTTTGTTGTACCTCATTATGATATATATATGCATTACTTATATATATATATATATATATATATATATATGCATTACTTAAACAATTTTTGGATGTGACTTCCATGTCTCTCCCCTACCTGGCTCTCAAACTTTGCCCATCAGCTTTCATAGCAGACAAAAACAATGTAGAAGATAACTTTTTCCATTGTAGCAGCATGTACATATCACCAGAATATGCATCTTCAGTCATTAGCAGTTGCTTTGAACTCATTAATACTTAAGAGAAAAAAAAAGATATCTGTAGAGCTGTTCTGCTCAAGTCAGAATTACTTGAGTTTCAGAAGAAATGTGAATTTTGTTTTTCATTAACAGTAGCACAGAGGAAGGTTAGTTTTTATTATATCAGTATGAATCACTGAAGAATCTCAGACAAAACCTGGGTGTATTTATATGTAAAAAGGGGAATTATATTGTAATCCATGACACGGCCCTTTATTTATAACATGATACTCTTGGTAATGTTTCCTATCCCAATTTTTGGAGTTTTCTCTTGTTTATGTAAATGCAAGAAAATTCTTTTGGGGCTGGGAATACAGCTTAGAGACACAGGACCTGCCTGATAAGCGTGAGGTCCTGAGTTCAATTCCTGGTCCCCTACCCATCCAAAGAAGAAAGTTCTCTTTGTTATTTCCTGGAAATTGACTAAAGCATAGGTGAAAACTTTGAATCAAAAATATCAAGAATAAAAAGTTTTCTGGATGAAGGAAAGCTCAATCCATTTGGTTCTTGAATTAATAATTATGAAAATGAAACTAATTTCTATAGGAAGAACACTCAGTAATGTGGGAAGTAGATTGGAAATCTAAGGCAAGACAAATACTGCTTTAAGGGTTGTTTTGTGTAAAAGGGGGGCTATTTTTAGGAATCAGATCAAGTAAGGACTAAAAGAGCCAGGGGTTTTGTCCTGAGGAGGAAAGGATGAAAGACACCCAGAAAATTCCGTATGTAAAGGTTCCCTTAGCAGAGCAGAAACAGCATGCTTTGGTTTAGCCAGCCTGTCTCCCGAGCCCGTGTTCCTCTGTCCACTTCTTCTTGTTAACTTCCGGGTGAGCACAAGGGAAGGAGAAACCGGTTGTGGAGGAGGAAGAGGGAGTTATCAGGAAGGGTGTGTGAAATCATATCAAGAGCGTTAATGATGGCTTTGCCCTTTATCCCAGGGTTTCTGTTGAATCTTATTACCAGTGACGATGGTAACAACAGTAACCACAGGGCAGTAACAGCTTTATTCTTCTAAGTACTTCAGAGCTTTAGGTATTTAAAAATAAATGCACTCTGCTCATAAAGCAGCAGCCATCTTTAGAATTTTTTATTTAGTCATTAAAAGCCATCTTACCCACCAGCACAGATATATTATCATATGAAAAAAAGACAGTCTTAAAATACTGATATAACTAGAATGATGCTGCCTTTGAAACAAAGGTGTGATTTCAGAGAATAACTAGGGCTCTATTGAGACAGATAGAAACGGAGCCTCACAAATAAGCTGAGATTCTAATAGGCTTCATTATCTCACTCAACCGAAATTAAAAATCTGAGTTTTTAAACTGTTGTATCATTATCCTCTTCCATGTCATCTTGCTCATTAAAGCTGCTTCTCCCCTGCGCCGTCTCCTCTGAGTCAGGAGGCTGCATGGAGCTGAGTAGATTCTCCACGCAACAGTGTCTGAGTCCAAGAAGCACCAAGGCAACGTCTAGTTAGAAATGAACCAAAATGTTCAGTGATGACAAAATCTAAGGTGAAACAAAATATTCAACGATTACAATGATCATAGACTTTTGCACGACTCTCATCTTATGGATGTTTGTTATAAATAAATGGAGGAAATCACTGAAGGAAATGTCAAATTACTGTTGGTTTGTTTCTCCAAAGTGTTATGTGTGAATATTGTTCACTAGTATTTGGGAATTTGTGTAGCTTATGTTGATTTTTTAAACATGTAAACAGATTTCTCAGTAAAGGCCTGTCCATGTTTTAAAGAGACATAAAGGGATTTACTAGGCAAAACTGTAAAGCTACACTCTCAAAGAAATACAGGGCAGGCCTTCAAAAGGGAGGAAGGTGTATTACAGTCTGTGGCTGGGACTATTCAGGTTATTGGTGGTAGAAATCTGGAATTTTGGATTCTGTAGAGAGTCTCAGCTTGGTTTTTAGGAGAAAACTGATGGCCCATCTTCAGGTAGAAAGACAACTGCTCATTTTGCAGGTGGATCTTGTCCACATTTTCAAATACATTATTGGTAGGTAGCTATGTGTATTGGCATAGGTATTAAAATTCATTTCCACTTGATCTAGTCCTCTCTCCCTTCTGCAAAGAAGCAGCAAATCTTTTTTCTCCTCCCTTTCCTCCTTTTCTTCCTCATCAATTTTCTGTTGTGTTTTTTACAATGCTCTGGGTATGGACGTTTCGACATATTGGTCTACAAAGTAGCTTGATGCATGGGTGTTTTGAGGCAACATCTGTTTGTTGCATGGTTCAGGGAATTTGCTGGAAAACAGGGCAAGGTCAAGGAACCCACCTGTTATAAGGATGGTTAAATTGTGTGCACAGGTACATGCACTTGCAACATTTACAATGATATAAGGAAAATGCTGTAAGCATTAGTTAAATTAGTCCTTATTTCTATGGGAGTAAACACAACTAGTTTCATGAAGGTTATATTTGAGCTCAGTCTTGAAATAAGAGTAATAAGCCTGAGAATACCAAGAGAAAATTTTAGGTAAAAATACAAGCACATTAATAAAAGCGCCATAACTTTAGTTTTCAACTTTAACTGTTTGGTCCACAACAAATACATTTTTATGACTGATGCAAGGTAAAGTGTGGTATCTATTTTTTTAATGTACTTGGCTAGTTGTTGTGGAACAATTTGTGTAATAAACTTCCTTTACCTGTTGAGTTGGTTTTGGTTCCTTTATCAAAAATCAATTGATTTTGTATGTTTGAGTCTAGGTCTATGCTCTTTCTATTCTATTGATCTATTCATCTGCTCTCAGGCAAATAACACTGCACTGTCTTTTCCAGTGCTGTTTAGTGGTCAGTCTTGCAGATTTTGTCTTCTAAGTTTAAAAATTTTAAGATTATTTTTGTATATTCTAAACCTTTTTTATTTCGTATATCTTTTAAAAATCAGTCTGTCAATTTCTTTTTTTTATTATTTTAAAAGTAAAAGAACAAAAACATATTAACAAACAGACACAAAGTAGCATAAGAAATAGTACAATCAAAACTGATTTACAGACAAGGTGACAGGGACTCAACAATGGTTGTTGCTTTACCCATTGATAACTTTGAAGTGTATATTCATGAACACAGATACAGACATGCAAAATTGGTCAAACAATCATTTCAACAACAGAAAAAAAAAGAAACCATAAAGTATTAACAAAGAGACACAAAGTAGTACAATAACAGTATGATCAGAATTGAATTATAGACAAAGCAACAGAAAACCAACAATAGTTGCTGCATTGCATATTAATATCTTCAAAGTATATGCTCAGGATAAGACATACAGACATACAAGATTGATCGAATAACCAGTCATCAACTATTCCTTAGCATGAAGTGACATAATGCAATAGTAGAACCATGTTAGCCCTCCTGCACATACGTATCTACATATATACATACATACCTTTTTGCCTCTTTCTTTTCTCCTTTCCCTCATCCCATCTGTTCTTTGCTTTTGAACAGATTTCCTTCATGTCTCTTAGTTTATATTCCCACCCTCAGGTTCTTACACCAGTGACACAATACGTTGCCTGCTCATGTACCGCTGATTTATTTCACTTATGAGTATGGTTTCCAATTTTGACCATTTGCCTACAAAGTCTCCAAAAATGTCTTTCTTTATAGCTGAATAATATTCCATTATATAAAAATGCCACAGTTTTATAATCCAGTTTTCTGTGGGTGGACACTTGGGTTGCCTCCACATTTTAACTATTAAAAATTGCGCTGCTATAAACATGGGTGCACATATGTCAGAGTGATATGATGTTTTCAGATCTTCTGGGAAAATAACCAGAAGGGGAATAGCTGGTTTGAATGGAACCTCTAGACCTAGTTTGCTGAGGAATCTCCAAACTGCTCTCCACAGTGGTTGCACCAGTCTGCAATCCCACCAGCAGTGTAATAGAGTCCCTATTTCTCCACAGCCTTGACAGCATTTGTTATTGGATGATTTTTTCATGCTGGCCAGTCTTACTGGGGTGAGATGAAATCTCGATGTTGTTTTTATTTGTATTTCTCGAATGACTAAGGATGTGGAACATTTTCTCATATATTTATTTGCCATTTGTATTTCTTTGTCTGAGAATTGTGTATTCATCTCAGATGCCCATTTCTGGATTGGGTCTTTGAATTTGGACAGGTACATGTTTTTTAATTCTT